>NJDC01003468.1:191547-205171 GCA_002245475.1 Calephelis virginiensis
CTGGCGAACTTCGTAACGCTTGACATTAAAAGTTTAATGAAAAAATGTAAAGTAATTTTTTTCCACTTTCCCTGCAATTTTTCCGGTTTTTCATTTTATAGCAACCTTAGGACAATAACAAAAGAATCAGCAACCAGAAATTGATCCATTAATTCAGGCGTTATTTGATCACCACGGGAAATGGGGATTCCTTTTTATGTAAAAATATTTATTAATATATTTTTTGTATAATTCTTACACACAATCAGAGATAGGTTACCTAGCAAAGATAGTCAGGAGAAAAAACGACAAGATAAACTCTCCGGCAACCAGGACTGTAATCTATCAGCCTGTTATTACCACCGTTTCCAAACCTAGCTAGTCGAGAAAAGAAACTGCGAAACAAACTCTTCGTCAATCATGACTTCTTTAATTATATTAAGTTTATAATTATTTACCATTTTTTCGGTACTAAATAGACATGAACCAGGGTGGAATTTTACTCAAAGGGACCGTGTTATGCAATAAGAGCACAATCCACAAAATGTGACTTAAATGTTAAATGAAATTTGTTCTGGTATCTCTAAGTATTTCTATTTGTTAGTATCGTCGACTAACACCAAAAACACAAGCATATATCAAACCCTAATGTAAATACATTGGGGTTTGGTTCAGTTTGTGTAACTTGTGCAGTGATATTTATTATTATAATGCTATTTTCAACAATGTATAACTATAGTTTGTGCTATTGTGAATACTTTAAATCAGAGGTTCCCAAACTTATTTCATGTAACGCCCACTTTGAAAATCAGTTGTTTTGTAGCGTTTTTTTCTTGTCAATAACCTCAATAACATATTTGTTGCGCCTAGTTTAAAAAAAAACATTTTTTTCAAGATTTATACCGCCCCCCTCTAGGCTTCCAGCGCCCACAAGGGGGCGTTATCGCCCACTTTGGGAAAGGCTGCTTTAAATAAACAAAATTAAGTATATTTAGTTCCAAAGCCGTTGAGTCTGTAGAAAGTTGAACAGGTTGTCTTAAGTGTAAATGTTATATAATTAGTAGGTTATTACGATTATCCACCATCGGAACTTAATAGAAATTCATTGTTAATATTTATGTATATTTAATTTCTAATAATTTATTTGTAAGGCAGGGTTACAAATTGGAATATTTTGATGTATTTGGTGTGAATAGGTACAGTCCTATTTTTTTATAATGGAAGGCAAACAAGCAGACGGATTTCCTGATGGTGAGAAATTTACGCCGCCTAGAGACACCAAAGATGGTAATGGTGCGCTGCCAGCCTGAGGAAGGGATGTTAGGTCTCGAGCAAAAGTAAGTACACCGGCTACCTTACCCTCCGAACTGGAACACGTCATGACGTTATGGCGACAGGAATAGGTAAGGCGGTGGTACCAATCCGGACGAGTCGCTGCTAAACTAGGTGGTAGCCTAGTCAGATGTCACGTTGTTAGTAACGGTGAGCCTATGCTCGCCTTTTACGGGCTGCCTGGCAAAGAAGGCAGATGGTCTATTCTATGGTCTATTGTACAAATGGTCTATTCTACAAAGGAGCCCGGACCAACACTGGGAAACGTCACGTCATGTCAAATACTTAATTTTATTCGTGAAACATAAAATATACTAAAACGTAGTTACATCAGTATAATAATATAATTACAATAAAAACGACTTCAAAATGCAATTAAGATATACATGTTGTAACTACTATCTTCTCCTTATATTCTTTTATTTTCTTCTTATATATGAAAATCAATTGCTGTTCGTTAGTCTCGCTAAAACTCGAGAACGGCTGGACCGATTTGGCCAATTTCGGTTTTGAATTATTTGTGGAAGTCCGGGGAAGTTTTGAAAGATAAGAAAAAAGTAAAAACTGTAAGGCACTAGGAAAAACAATAATTTAAGTTTGGCCATACAAACAGATCGGATGGAACGAAGTCCGCCGGGACGGCTTGTCTTCTTATATACAAAAATCAATTGCTGTTTGTTAGTCTCGCTAAAACTCGAGAACAGTTGGACTGATTTGGCAAATTTTGGTTTTGAATTATTTGTGGAAGTGTAGGAAAGGCTTAAAAGATAAGAAAAGAAGGTAAAACTCCGAGGAAACTAAACAAAAACAGTATGGCCCGCATATATATAGTTTGAAGTTTGCAAGCGTACAGGAAATCAACTAGCTTTGCATGAAATAGCTTAACAAAAAAAGTATCTTCACGCCCATATCCCCGAAGAGGTAGGCAGAGGTACAACCAAGGCACCCACGACTAGCCGAAGACACTAAGTCCCACAATGTGATAGGTGGCAAGCCTATCATCATCCGGGCACATTTCCAATCCCGACCAACATTTTTCTTTTAATTAGAAAATTGGATTTTTTCCAATGTTGGCCGACCCGGGATTCGAACCCGGGACCTCATGTAGTCAAGTCCAACACCCGGACCGCCAGACCACAGAGGCGATTGTATAATATTATTCCCTGTTTTATAAAATAAATTGTTACTGTTATTATAAACTACTAGCGGCTCGGTACTACGTGCTTCGCTACGTATATTACAGCATTAATGACATAACACAACAAAACATGAAAAGAAAAAAAAAACGGAAAAAAAATTCGATTTGACTACAGAAAAGTACCCATTATTTACAAAATGATCCGTCATTTATTGAATCCATTAGTTACAAAAAATGTGATATTATGAAGAACTGCTCGACCGATTTTACGCAAACTTCACATAAACCATCTACTAAATAGTCCGAACAAAGCCTACTAATTATTTTGGATAGGTAAATACGTTCTTGAGTTATAAAATTACAGCGAAAAGTGGCACTGATTTTCGTGTGAATGTATTTATTTATATATAAATTGAGGACTCAAACACAAACGTCTGTTTTTTGACATACGACTTCAATCTAATCTGACGCCTTGTGTATCTGAGATGCAATTCAATACTGGCCTTGGCGCTACACGTGTTATGTATATAACTACACATTACAAACTGTACAAGTCTTGCGGTGACGATTGTTTATTCTTTAATTATTATTTAAAGTTATATAATCCCGCGATGTAAATGTGAAAGTTCGTGAAGTACCTACTTCGGATGTATATACGTTTGGTGTTAAAGGCGAGCATAGGCTTATCGTCACTAACACCGTGACATCCTACTAGGTGGTAGAGTCGCAGCGACTCGCCCGGATTGGTACCACCGCCTTACCTATTCCTGCCACCATAACGTCCAATGCTTGCCGTTGACATGTTCCGATTCGGATGGGTAAGGTAGCCGATAAATTTACTTTTGCTCAAGGCCTAAAATCCCGGCCTCAGGTTGGCAACGCACCATTACCACCTTTGGTGTCTCGAGGCGGTGTGAATTTCTTACTATCAGGAAATCCGTCTGCTTGTTTGTCCTCCATAATCATAAAAAAAGGTAAGCCGACGGATTTCTTGTCAGATATTCAGACGTTAAAGATGTTAACATGTTATTAATGCACATCCAACCTGAGGCTGAGATATGGCGTGAAAATGGAAGAGGCTTAGCCTTTTTTGACTTTTTTACACGATTGCCCCAAAAACAGTATTTCAAGTGTTAAATTTTTTCATAATCGCCTCTGTGGTCTAGCGGTCTGGCGTCGGATGTGCGTCTTGTGGTCCCGGGTTCAATCCCCGGTCGGGCTTATCTATCGGGGGTTATCTTATAAAAATAACGTTGTGCGGCATTGGATATGTCCTTTGTTGGCGATACGCTTGCCACCTATCACATTGTGGGACTTTGTGTCTTTAGCTAGTCGTAATTGCTCTGGTTGTACCTCTGCTCGGGGACATGGGCGTGAAGATACTTTTTTTGTTAAGCTATTTCATGCAAAGCTAGTTGATTTCCTGTACGCTTGCAAACTTCAAACTATATATATGCGGGCCATACTGATTTCAAATGCGGGGCAAGGATTTAAGAAGCTGGACCCAAGTAATTTTGTCAAACATACAAAAAATTCCCTGCATCAGAATGAGAAGTAAAATAAAAATTGGATTATATAATAATACGCAATATTAAGGTAATTACTCGAAAAATAATTATAGACTATACTTAACTCTATTTACGTTTTATGGTATAAATACCTACCTACTATAAATTTATCTAAATATTAAGTCCCCATACTTAGTCAGCCAGAAGAGCCAATCAGCGCACTCCCCCGTTCCATGATTACTATAAAATATTACGGTCTAAAGTAAATGTCTTAAGCGCCAAATCACTATTTTTGACACTATAAAAGTAATTTGAAAAAAAAAAAAAACTGAAACAGTTATCTTTTAGGTATAATACTTATCTATGTTTATGTTAAATCTGGTGTCGATATTTTCATAATTGAAGTAGACAGACAGGTTTTGCTTTCAAAAAAGGGATAACTTTTTGATTTTTTTCTATCGAGCAAAGTGAAATGAATCGTGTTTTGGAAGCACTAGTCTTATAAAGCATATTAATGTTAATCTTGTGTATTTTTGTCGCCAAGATCCATAATTGCTTTGTACGAAAAAAAAAACAGTAAATTGCTGACGCATTTTAGCGTACATGGCCCCTTAATACGTGATGCCAAAACTTTGGACGCCTTTTTACAAAAATTCCACAGGAGCATAAAATTTGGCACACATAGTTTATGTGTAGGAGAAGTGCAGAACGCTAATATTTTTCAATTATAATGCTTATAAAGTACATTAAATCAATAAATAAAGCATTACCCACACTACCATGCATTTGACACACACAAACAAATATATTGATGATAACGATAAAAGATCACAGATGGCGCACTAAAGAGTTTGGAAACAAAGTAGTTGGTCTTGAGTAATGAAGATGGCGTTCTTATCAATAAGATATTAAAATTTATTATGGTCGAACTTCGACCAATGGGCGATCACTAGTACATAGTGTAGCGAAGCGGTAGTGTAGTGTAGCGGTTCGGTGTTCGACTCGACTTTATAGTGCCCCGGCTTCGACTAATATTCGGGCAGAAAAAGAAACTGTTTTTCTCAGTTTTTTAATCAAAACAACCTTGCCGGAAATCATATATGTGCCTAAGGTAGCAATCCTATCCAACTAAACTAACTAAACTAAACAACAACTTGTTTTAGACATTTAATTTTTGTTACCACATCCGGGGTATCGAACGCGGGAACAGTTAAAGACAAGCTCATCACCGGGCCACTAGACCACAGGCGGCTACACGAGAATATACTTATCAATAAGTAGGTAGGTATATTATTATCAACGTACATTTATAACTCGTAAGTGGCTTGTTTATCACTACAATATTCATAGAATGGATCAGTTGCCCTGGGATTATAAACAGAAACATAATAATATCAACATAATCATACAAACTTAGTTTATTTACGATGCAACTGTGTAACCTTTCCACGTGTTGGGTGGCGTGTTTTACAAGAGGTAGCGGATATTTACATACATTCATACATACATACATATCTTAACGTCAAGTCCCTTACGGGTTAGGCAGTGATTATCGAGTGCCAGACCTCACGATCCTGACAAACCTGTCTGGCTTCCATCATATTCATTACCCTTTTCATGCAAACACGCCGGTTTCGGAGACTCTTGACACCACCCTCGCATATTATCCGAGTGATCGGATCGTGGTATGTCAACCTTTGTCTCCCCGGGTACCTACATCCATCCACATTCGCATTGTATATTATGTTATAGCAGATATATAAAATGTATTTTAAAATATGTAATAGAAAATGTTGCCAAGACGAGTTCATGTGGTTTTTACTGACAAATAGTGATCAGATAGAATATACAGCCAAGTTTCGAAATCTACACTCTCTAACTCTAAAAACCCTAACTTATTAAATTTTACACATTAATCATACTTAGTCTTGGCCGTTTCAACTAAAGAAGCTTTGCTTTTAAAAAGGCCCCTATAAACGTCATATCCTGAAAAAAATTGCAAACAATCCACAACAATCAAAACCACAATTGACGATTAAAGTAATGAAAGTAAAACACTTGACTCGTATTAGCAGGGGCAATCCCGTGCCCCCAGATCACTACGATTCAATTTAATGGTTACGTCGTACAACATGCAATGATAAGTATGTAAGTAACCATTTTCACGCCCGTATCCCAGAAGAGATAGGCAGAAATAGAGCCGGGCACGTGAGATTTGCCAAAGGTACGCACAACCCGTTCGAATTAACAGTGCACCTCGCGCTGTGACGTCATTTCTCGTTTTCATTCATTCATATAAAGCTGTTTTTATGTTGATAAAAGTCTACCCCGGGCCAACAACAACATTTTGCCTGTTAAAAACTCAAAGTTAACACAGAGCCATTATTATACCACAGAGGCGATAATAACTTAATGTTACCTTGTTACCTTTATTTGCTCAATCACGCTAAAAGCTTGACACCCTTGCAGCAGGTTAAAAATGCATTGATGCCATTGGTCTTTATGAAATATTTCTACTGGTTTACATTTGAATTGCACAAAAAATATCGGCAAATCATCCATAACCATATTATAAATCCTATAGTATGTTAGGTGGCTAGTCTTTTTTTTTTGTAACGGTACGGCTAAACCGAACTTATAATTTTTTTTGCATATGTATGTAACAAATATTAGAAAAATACAAAGGTTACTTTTTATTCCTATAACATTTTAACAGGTTTTTACACTAGAGCTTCAATGTACACACGCTGATGAAGCAGCAGGTATTTATTAATAACATTTTTGTTTACTTGGGAGATGTAACCTTTTTCTTTTTATGTTTACTTATACTCGTATTAGCACGTGTTAGAAGAAAAAGATACATCAAAAAATATTATTGTTAGTATAGCTAGTATTCAATATAGGTTTATCAATCTTTCCATAAGTACTAATATCTTGCGGCCTGTGTTACAAGAGGGAGCAATTTTAAATGTGAATTTAAAATAGGTGATCAGAAACGTAATTCTCACACTTTGTAATACTAGTATGATTTTTGTTCAAAACATTTAGATTTGTTGTTGTTGTTGTGTGTTTGATCGTAATACTAGATTTATTAATAGGTATGTACGCTTAAAAGCAGAAATAGGTATAATATTACCGGAATAAAGTGGTATGTTTACTGTTTAAAGACTATTAGTGTAGAGCAGTAATTAAAATGTTTAAATAGAAACATAACGTGTAAACTTTTATTAACGATGCTATTGTATTACATTCGCAGTACATAATAGATCTGTGTTTAAAGAGGAAGCGGATTTATATTGCTATGTAGTTAATTAAAATGTATTCATTTTATAACATGGTTATAAGACAATGTTATTGATTACGCCTGTTTTTCTATTTGCGACAAACTCAAACCAAACTGAACAGGTGCTTTAAGGCTCATGCAACAAGATTTAGCGGATTTTCAATGTATTTTTATATTTGTTTTATTAAACATGCAAAATTATACTCACGGTAGTCATCATCATACACTTCATTAAACTTCATACTCAATTTCATACCTTTAGGGCTGGAATTTTTAGTATACCTATCGGTATGTTAAAATTCACCTCCATCCGTTCAGTAGCTTGAGTTCATAAATCGATCAGCCAGTTAATAACATCTTCCTTTTATGTTAACTACAAAATGTACTCGCCCCTGTGGCCAACTGGACCGGTGTTGGTGTTAGCGTAGTCTCGGATTTGATTTCTTGGTTGGGCAACTGTGTTTGCAAAATGTGTTTTGCAATAAAAGGGTGGCGATATGTTTGCCACCTATCACATTGCGTGACTAATTAGAAGGTACTTGCAGCTAATCGTTGGTGCATCCTGGTTGTGCCTCTGCCTACCTCTTCGAGGATACTGGCGTGACAGACATACATATGTCTACTGCATATTTACGCATGATGTTGTAGATAAGAATTTCCCCTGTAAGCGGCGTCTGTTGCTTATTAAAAAATAGGATTGCTTCGACCAACATAAAGATGCAGATAATGAACCCGCTAATTTCTATGATTTGAAAACTGTAAAATATAAACAACGCTTCCAGTTTCAAGTTCCATTCTTGCAATTCGCATTCATTATTCTAATATTATGTTTACTGAGATAGTATAGCGCAGTTATTGAATTTTTTTAATATAGTTACTGAGAACAATACTACTATTTCAATTATGCGCTTCGACTTTACACTTTTTACTCTTTTTACACTCTATACTTTTATTTTTAAATTGGCTGACCTAAATGATTAATTATGTGTAAAAATAACTCTATATATCTTTAAAATACATTCGGATTTCCGAAGCCTGATGAATACAGCCGAAGCGCATAATTTAAATAGTGCTACTGTCATTATACTCGTATAACAATTTGTATAGGTTGATATCACCTGCTTATGTTTTCATGTCGCTATAAACTTAGTATATTTCATTGTTGTGTTCTGATTTTTAGGATAGGGTAAGTGAATAAATAGTCTTAGATACTTAAGCTCAAGACTTAACATATTTGTATAGAAATAGTGTCAACTAATAAGTGTATGACATAATGATAATATTTATATAACAACAAACTAACCTTATTTATTACAAATTATTTTTTTTATATTTTGCTGTGTATTAGTGTGTTAAAAATTACATCTCATAATGCAAATCTTTAAAAAAAGCATAAAACTGTATTTTATACCTTCCTGCTTGGCAGCTCGAAAAAGGAAAGCATTCGTTAAATGGACCATTACCAACAAGACTGCTTGTTGCAGAGTGCAGTACAGGCTACAGTAACTGGGTCGGCTAGGGATCGACTGCTTCCAAGTCTTGCCGCCATAATGACAGTGTCATATTCTGGTCTAGAGGATAGGGAGAGCCGGTAGACTTGCACATTAGGCCTAAAACGCCCATCACAAGACAGCGACAGCTATGATGTATTTATGCCACGGTTATCTTTTACCATCAAAGGAGCCGCAGGGGCTTGGTCGCTGTATTTTACTATAATATATACATAATATATGAATTACAACTAGAGGATTCGATCCAGGGATCCCGGTCATATTTCAGTCCCGTGATTTTCGGGATTAAGTTTCATGTATCCCGGGATTTTCAGGATTTACATAGTTTTATAAAAATGTAAATAATGCACGTGAAGCGAAACGTCCTTACTTTCGTTTGACGTTTTGACGGCCATCTTGTACTCACTTCTGATTTCATTTGTTTTTGCTAAGGAACGGTACCACCGTATTACGTGTAAAGAAACCGCACGTCGTATAAGTTTTGATATTTATGTTAATTGGTGATAATCAATTAATTTATAAACAAATAACAATGCACTAAAGTGTCTGAGTAAATATAGATGAAAAACAACGAATGTTATTTTCTGTAGCTTTAAAAGGTTATGTTTATGTTGGGCATATACTTAAATGCTCTTTTCATTGCAGTTAAGTTTTACGAGTAAAACAATGTCATTATCCAAAGAAAGTTTTTATATCAAACAAATAAATATGAAGATATTTCGTCAGTAAGTTTTTGGTCTATTTAATTTAAAATATATGTACCTATAGACATTGATCTCTTTATAGTCTAAGATCTGAAGTTAGGTCGACCTACATCGGGCTGATAATCAGAAAATATATTAAAAATCGGTTGCCTAAAAAATTTGGACATTTTTTTAAAATACTTTTTATTAATTAATTGATGCAATATTAAGATTTTATCCCAACTTAAAGTAGGTATAAGACGAAGTTGGAGAAGTTGCGTTGCCTATTATTTATCTGGATTGATAGGTACAAACAGATGATTGTCGATGCTAGTTACTTTCAGGGGATCGGATAATAGAAAAAAATATATCAACATGTGTCCAGTTTTATCACAATTTTTATTACAATTCATGTTGATATAATAGGGTTTCCTGAAAAAAAATTGGAAACACTAAAAACATTTTTTTTAATAATTTAAAATATTCGGTCCAGGATTTGTTTAGGCTTTTAATATGATCGCTAATATATACTTGATTATAAAATATGTTTTATTCTATTATCAGCTCGGTGTAAGTCGATGTAGGTTCGGATCTTCTACTATTAGCATATAGTATTTTTTTATAGTATGTCTAAACAAGTTTTAAGAGGATGATTTTTTAGAGATTAATATAAAAGAAACTAGGCGATTCTGTTTTAAATGTCAGTCCCTTGTTTGTTTATTTTATCAGAAGAAGTAGATTTTTTTTAAAGATTTAACTAAAGATTTAAATAAAAAGTTAATTTTAATATTTTAACGATGTTGTTATCTGTCTTTTTTTTACCACTTTTTCTAAAGTACAATTCACCAATACAATCCCGAGACTATCCCGGGATCCCGTGATTGACTGTAGAAAGTCCCCAAATCCCGGGATCAGAAAAATCGACCGGGATCGAATCCTCTAATTACAACTCTTTCGCCCTTTAGTAGTTTAGTGAAATAGCAATAGGGTAACTAGGAAAAAATCCTTAGCTATACAATCCTTTTAAATACAACGCTTTATTTGAGAAACAAATTATTTATTGTAATCACTAATCACCATTTATGTGGGTTTTAAATTCATAATATCATAGGGGCGTAGCTATTTAAGCCATAAATAAAATTGATATACATACCGATAAATGAAATTGATATGTCTCTTTGTAAAAACAAGCTTTTTATTTACCTAATGCTGAAAGTTCATCCTACCTAGGTACCTACGACAAAAAAAACAATAAATGCTTAAGTATACGTTTGTCTGAGTCAATATCTCAGTAACTGCTTTACCAATTTAGAAGGGACATTACTGGTAAATAACGGGTGTGACAGGTCAATCAGGATACTTATTATACCGATGATGTAAGAAAAAAAATTAAAACTCGAGCGAAACCTTGAATGAAAACTAGTCATAAAAGAGAAAAAGTAAAAAAGTAGATGCAAAAGCTACCAGGGCACTCACGACTAGCCGAAGACACTAACTCCCACAATGTGATAATGGCAAGCCTATCGCCAACCGGGCACATATCGGGATTGGCCCGAGCAACATTTTTTATTAAAAACCCAATTATTTTTTTTTTTTTGCTCGTCCCGGGACCTCATGTAGCCAAGTCCAACAACTGAACCGCTAGACCACAGAGGCGAGCCTCCGAGAAAAAAAAATTAAAACGCGAACGAAGCCGTGGATGACAACTAGTCATAAATGAACATAGTCTAGACGTACAAAACAAGCCGCGCCTACTTTTATCACTATTTTATAGGTTCGTTCTTTCTCAAACAATAAATGTGTTTCTTTTAGGTGGGTTTGCTTTCTGAACAAACATTTGGTTAATCGGAAATAAGAGCCCTGAGCCTCTATGAGATTACATGGGTGTGGGTTATTTGTGCTCCCGAGTCCAATGTCAACAATAGATCTAGCACGAACTTTTATTTCTTTCGAATAGTCTATTCGAAACTAATTCGATAAACATTTATAGAGATTGGAACGAGGGATCTTCACTTCATAGTATAAAACAAAGTCGCTTCCTCTGTCCCTATGTCCCTTTGTATGCTGAAATCTTCAAAACTAGGCAGGGGTTTTTGATGCCGTTTTTTTAATAGATAAAGCGATTGAAGAGGAAGGTTTATATCTATATTTTATACCCGTGCGTAGCATGGGCAGACCGCTAGTATTTTTATGTAATAGGAAGTCAAAAGCAAGCAGATCTGTTTTGGGATATTAAAAATACATGTCGTTTATGTCTTCTTTTTATATGTCTAAAAAAATAAAATTCAAATGGTAATCGCAATACGTGTGAACGGATGGAATGATTTTGGTAATTATTCTTTTGTTGTTTATTTATTGTCAAGACAAGGTTTTTTATAAAAGAAGAGTTTTTTAATTCAACATTCACTCATAAGACAGTACAATATATGTCGAGTCAGATAATAGACAGCAAAAATGTTATTGGTGCTTGACTAACTTGACGTTAAAGTCCAACCTGGGAAATAGGAAATTTAAGATGGTATATATAGTTTCGACTTAATTTTTTTTTATGATTTTGGAAGGCAAACAAGCAGACGGATTTCCTGATGATAAGAAATTCACGCCGCCTAGAGACACCAAATGTGGTAATGGTGCGTGCCAACCTGAGGCCGGGATGTTAGGCCCCGAGCAAAAGTAAGTATACCGGCTACCTTAACCTCTGAACTGGAACACGTAATGACGTTGTGGAAACTCTACCACCTTGTCAGATGTCACGGTGTTAGTGTCGGTAAGCCTATGCTCGCATTTTACGAGCTGGCAGGAAGGCAGATGGTCTATTCTGCAAAGGAGCCCGGACCAACACACAAAATATTCCATAATGTTTATGCTAGGGCTACAAAGAAACAATAACACATCGATGTTGATCCAACGTCCAAAATACGCCACTTAATAATGTTTATGAGATCAGAGTGCTGATTATGTATCTCAGTTGCTAACTCAATATGGAAAAGTGTACATCAAATAGCTGTCAAATGACGTGTCTTGTTTTTTTTTGTTTTGTTATTGTTTGTTTATTTATATTATATATTTTTTATTTATATTATATAAATTTGTTATCTCCAGTAACCAACAGAAATACAATATAGATAGCAAACACAAATGACGTCATTTGACAGCTATTTGATGTACATTTTTCTATTTTGAGTTGGCAACATAATCAGCACCCAGTTCCTTGGGTAAACCTTTTATTTCTTATTTATTCATGCCCCTAAGTGACAAGGGTCACACACTAATTTCTTCTTATATCTGTATATATATATATATATACAGATATAAGAAGTCTTATATATAAAAATCAAAAACTGTTCGCTAGTCTTGTTAAAACTCGATAACGGCTTGACCGATTTGGCTAATTTTGGTTTTAAATAATTTGTGAAAGTCAAGGGAAGATTTAAAAGGTAAGTATAAAGGAAAAACTGCTAAGAAACTAGGAACATTACTACTTTCATTCAAGGTTTCTCATACAAGACTTGTATCTACGTTAGAAGATTTATGCTGGATAGCCTACTCTCCTGGAACTCTATATTGGCGAACATTGATATTATGATGACACCTAAAGATAAGGTGGTAGAACTGTTTCTATGCGAGTTATCGCAAAACTAACCTCATTATGGTATCACTTGTCTACTACCAGCTGATTAGCAGGAAAGCGGTCGTCTCTGACTAAAACATGGATTCTTATTATGACTTTTTTATTTTTATTATAATAGAAGGCAAAGAAGCAGACGGAATTTCTGATGGTAAGAAATTCATGCCGACTAGAGACACCAAAGTTGGTAATGGGGCGTTGCCAACCTGAGGCCGGGATGTTTGGCCGCGAGCAAAATTAAGTTTACCGGCTATCTTATCCTCCGAACTGGAACACGTCAACGGTAAGCAGTGATGTTATAGCGGCAGGAATAGACAAGGCGGTGGTATCAATCTGGGCGAGTCGGAGCAAAACTCTACCGGTCACGGTGCTAGTGACGGTGAGCCTATTCTCTCCTTTTCCGAGCTTCCTAACAGGAAGACAGATAGTCTATTCTGCAAAGAAGCCCGGACTAACACGGGGTGGTGTAATATGTGTGTTCTCCTTGCTGAGCAAACAACTTAGTCTCAAGAGCATTACGGCATTAAAACGTCTTCTATACTTCTATTCTAATATTATCTTC
>NJDC01003468.1:215080-231908 GCA_002245475.1 Calephelis virginiensis
GCCAATTCAGCTACTTCATAGACAAAATTAACTATTTTTTGATATCTAGCAGCTGCAATTTATTGACTTCAGTTGGTCAACAGTAACATACTAGGTTTTACTGCAACTTGGCTTTTAGACAGTTAAAATTTATGTTGTATTAATTCTATACTGGAATTACCGAAAATAACCTCATTATTTTAGATAATCTGACTGCAAACGCCATAATAAATCCTTCGATAATTTTACCCTTGAGCGTATGTATCATACGGGGCCATTTATAATAAAAAGGAGGCACAGCTAGTTCGTGCCTTCCCCACAGTTACACGAACGGTGCCATAAAATATTTACCTGAATTGTTCATAGATGACATGTATATTAGCCATCCTAGTTTATGATAGAGCAAGGCGGTTCTAAACATCACTTTGCATCCGTCTGGACCTAATATTAGGTAAATCTAAATTTGAGAATATCAGGAAAATGTAAACAAAGATTCCTCCACGGCTATCTTTGTTAGAATAACTTATGACGTTTTTGAAGTTTATTCATCATCTTCCTACGTTAAATAATAAGATAGTAGAAATAGCCAGTAATAGCAGAAATAGACAGAGACAGTAGATATCAGATTCTTTAATCGCCATAACAATAATTCGTAATATTCCGTCTTCCCCCCAACCCTACAAACATCTTGGAAAGATTATTAATGGTCCCTAAGAGTAATCTTATAAAATTTAAATAACGGTGGTTGATTTTTAATGATTGGTATTTCGATACATCGTTTGCGGAATGCGGGAGTTAAATTATTAATCTTTGGAAATATACACTCAAGTTAGATCTACAAGATGAGTCCGTTCCAAATAGTTGTCCATTAAATTTATAGACAATAAAAGGCGATTATCCTCTTAAGCTGACGACGCTCTGTCATTAAGCTGCTTATACAATTTGTACATGAAATACTAGTAAAAATACCTATAACTACATGATGCCTTTAAAATGAAACCTGTTTTTTCGTACCAGTTTAAAACAGCCAAGTTGTTCCAAGGGTTCTTAATACACTGACCAACCGCGATGCTTGGGGATGTTGTTGTTATTAGATATATTTTATTATGTATAAGGTCGCGGGATAAAAATCTTAAGTTTATTATTACTAAAATGATAGAAAAATGGTGTAAATTTATCCCAAACAGACAACTAACAACACTAATTGTTGCCCGCGACCTAGTACACAATAAAGTGACTTTTCGCGGTTAGTGACAGAAACGAAAGATTAATTCGCAGTAAAGTTTGCTAAATTGACCCGGGCTATAAGCTACTTCTACACAAAATTTCGTTACACTCCGTTAGTTTTTTCGTGAAAAGTAAACTGAGAAACTGAAAAATAAATTAATAACCCTGATTTTGGGGCTATAAATTGTCTATACTAGTCTATACTAATATTATAAAGAGGAAATATTTGATATTTTGTTTGTTTGAAATGAATATGCTCCGAAACTACTGGACCGATTTCAAAATTTCTTTCACCTTTAGAATGCTACATTATCCCTGAGTGACATAGGCTTTGTTTCATCAAAATCGGCGCAGTAGAAGCTAAGTTACGCAGATGAAGCTGTGGGAAACTGCTAGTATACAATACGTAGAAATTATTGTTTTTAACATGATTCAAGTATAGATTTAGAGTTATTACTGTTTTATTATATTTATATAGATGACATTAACGGTCGCACTCAGAGACGTCAATCAACATTTAATATATTATTAAGTGAGTAAGTTATTACAACATATCTCCAAATATTTTATCCATATATATGCCAACAGAATAAGGGTACGTTCAGTTTATCATTAAACTAAAAAACTAAACTAGTCGTTATATAGTTAAGTGAGGACACTTCGTTCAAATTTTGGTTTTTGTGAGTGATAAATGTCATGTTATTCGTGTTGGTTGTTGAAAACCTGTGATTTTTGTTCAGACAGCGTAAGGTAACTGAAAGGACAGACTTCGGTTGGTTTCATTTTTCACGTATGGACGTCCATAGCGA
The DNA here is from genome assembly GCA_002245475.1 of Calephelis virginiensis. Lineage (NCBI taxonomy): Eukaryota > Metazoa > Arthropoda > Insecta > Lepidoptera > Riodinidae > Calephelis > Calephelis virginiensis. Next base: position 217,096 of record NJDC01003468.1, read on the forward strand.
AGACTTGCCTTTATAGTTATTGTGCAACTACACCGAGTTTTGCCGAATTAGCTAATAATATTTCAACTAGGGGCTCAGAATACGTACCTGAATATTAAAAAAAACATACAGAAAAATAAGTAAAATGTGAAAAATATTCATCATCAAAAATATTCATAATATAGATCATGGGGTCAATGAACGCTCACGTCTGTATTCCATTCATCGCGAGCGCAGGTTTTTTCAATTAAAAAAGTAAATATGCAATATTTATAGTGATAATTTGTTTATTTTAGGTCTGCTTTTAAATTTTTGTTACTATTTCAGGTAATTAAACAGAACATCCATAAAATTCGGTTTCGACCTTTTATACCTATGTGAAAAAAAAAAGAATAGTTTGGATACAAAAATCGATGAACAATTTTCTATGTCAACTGTACGTAAAATTAAGTATGAAATTTGAGAACAGTCATAAATGAATGACTCCTTTTTGGTTTTAGAAATTTAAAAATATACAGGTAATTCATACATCTCGTGCTTGTTAAGGAAATAATGACGTCAACAACCCCTTATCGCCCGTAACCAAATAAATCGTAGAATTACTTATTTTCGACGATTTGATTGGTGGAGTTCGTCTTAAGTTGATGACGTTACTTTTTCTTAAATTAACCATAGACATTAACTGTGTTATTAATAAACATATTATACTAAAATAAAAGTAAAATTAAGTTGTGATTATAGGCTGAATAATAGTGTAATAAAGACTATTATACCGATTTTAACCTTAAAGTACTTTAGTCTTACCTAAACTCTTTTAGTGTTTATCAATATGACGGATAACTTCTAACTTGGACTCGCTGTTGACGTCACAGAATATAGTAATACAAATATATATTTTTTATAACTTCGTTATGACCGTTCTTACGTGAAAATGACTGCAAAATGTAAAGTAATAAGTGTTCAATGTAAATAAATGCATAAATGTAATGTTAGATTAGTATGATCTCAGGAGCTAGGATTTTGGTATGCAAGTTAATTGTCCGACTAAACACAGATTTTGACGAAGGTCCAATATGGCTGGCGACTTTAGAACAACGATATTAGTTTATTTGAAGTTTCGAAATTTATATTACATATATTATACATTGCCATTACAAAACTTGGCGAATTTAAAGCTTTATTTACTGTTTATAAGTTACGTTGATATACCTGCGAAGTCTTGATTTTGAATGAAAAAATGTTAGTTTCTATACTTCTTATCGTCGGTGCTTGGTGGAATTCCATTGTAGAAACGATTTATTAACTACACTTGTGCTCTCCACAATATATACACAATAACATCATACAACAATATAATAATATATTGCGGAAAGTACAAGTGTATAAATATAATATAAATATATTATAATATAATATAATATAAATTGTTTCTAGAAAAAAAAAATTTGCACAGTACAATGCGTCGCTTGACAATACTTACACCAACTGTATAAGTATTATTATATGATGGAGATAGCACGAGTCTCTGTATTTAAAGTTTAGATGTCAATCAATAAATTCTGTAATTCAGTATTTTTTTTTTGCATTACCTTGCGCAAACGAATGGTGCCGATACAACATATAAACTTAGTGAATGTATTATTTAAATGAAACCAATATTTTTATAAAGATATTGTACAAAGGAATAAAAAGTCGCCAGTAACTGAAGAGATTCAACCATAAAACTTTGATAATAGAATATTTTTACACTAATATCTGCTCAATTTATATAAAACTATAGTTTTTTACAGGTATTTTTTGTATATAATGTGGTGCTATATTTGTAAGTTTTTTTAGTCTATAACTGTTGTAAAAATGTTAAATAGTCTTCCTGTATTTGTTTTATATCATGCAATATATTTAATATTAAATTTACTTTTATCATACAATTTATATAATATTAATTTGTTTTATATCAAGCAAATGGTGAGATAATTGTGTTTTATGTAATGCAGTTCATATAATGGATTTTGTTCGCTGTGTTCGGTATTTTTAAAATAGATGTTTCACCTGCGTTGAACATCATTGTTATTTTTACAAATTGACAGTGGACTTTCATTTTGATAGTCTTAAAGGAATTCAAACAAAATTAAACATCCTAATTGTTTTTGGTGTAATAATTAGTTATTTTTATTTCAATCCATTCAATCGTCTCTGTGGTCTAGCGGTCCGGGTGTTGGACTTGACTGCATGAGGTCCCGGGTTCGAATCCCGGGTCGGCCAACAAAAAGAAAATTTAATTTTTCCAATTTTCGAATTAAAAAAAATGTTGGTCGGGATTGGAAATGTGCCCGGTTGCGATAGGTTTGCCACCTATCACATTGTGGGACTTAGTGTCTTCGGCTAGTCGTGGTTGCGTTGGTTGTACCTCTGCCTACCTCTTCGGGGATATGGGCGTGAAGATACTTTTTTTTTGTTTCAATTAATCAGGCCGTGTTTCTCAAAATCGACCCACAGCTTAAGATTAATTATCTGTGCCAAAATGAGCTAAAATACCCATACTCTTGAGCCATAGACAAATTGTAACTGGACCAATCTTTGGAGTTTTATTTCCATTTTATTATCTCACAAACCCTTTTTTGTTTGAGTCCTTATTGGGACACAATTTAATTATTCTCCGTTGTTTGGATTGTGTTATTTAAAAAATTTAATTATAAACAAGTTACTTAAGATTTTTACCTAAGAGCCAATCGTCCCACCGACACAGTCGTTTTGGATGTAGTTTTTGATGACGTAGTACATATTATAGTATAATGACTAATTTTAGTAATTTGTACATAATATTAATCGCGGAAAATACATTGTTGTTTATATTTTTTGTTTATATTGTTGTTATTTATAAATAGCCATATATATGAGAATTACAACGTATGAATATATTTTGTGATTTATAATCAAGTTCAATTTGTTGACCTAATGAAAAATACCATATTTTAAGTGCAGTAAAATTGCAAAGAAACCGATTTCAATAATTTTCCTGGGATTCCATAAACAGATCCAGATTTTTTTGTTTCATACAAAACAAAAAAAAATCGGTTTAAAAATGACAGATAGAAATATTTGCAGACATGAAAATCCTATTTTTCATTATTTACTGCCGAACTTATCCTATATTTTAATATATGCTACTCAGATTTTGTTCTATTGTATAGACATTTATATCTAATTATAAGTACATTATGATACGCTGGAAAAGATAATGAACAACAATAAGATACATTTATTCTGCTATTTTCCTAGTGGTTTCGTTTATTGTTATCGCTTGTTGGTTGTATTATTTAAGATAATTTATATCGAATTTCAAAATGTTAGTTCAACTGGTTCGTTCCCGTTTAAAGTAGCGTCAACAAGTTATTATATTGTGTTGATAGGTTGATTACGTCACTATTTATTAAAGCAAATAAACTGCTATCTATATCTATACTAGTTTGTTTGTTTGTTTAAACGCGCTAATCTCAGGAACTACTGGTCCGATTTGAAAAATTCTTTTAGTGCTAGGTAGCCCATTTAACGAGGAAGGCTATAGGCTATATTGTACGCAGATGAAGTCGCGGGCGGACGCTAGTTCATGATAAAGCGCTATCCACTAAGCAAATATTGATGGAACGCGTTCTGTAATGTACTGTAATGTTGACCGCCTCGTTGGTCGAGTGGCTAGCGTATACGCTTAACTACATCGACCAACCGCGAGGTTCGGGTTCGATTCCCGAAGGGGGCAGGCGTTTGTGTGATGAACATTTAGATGTCTGCATTTACGGGTCTGGGTGTTTTTTAAATTTATTCTGGTATCTATTTTAGTATTTCTATGTAATAGTATCATTAACTAACACCCATAACACAATCATATAACTTGCTTACTTTGGAGTTACGATTCAATTTGTGTAACTTGTCCAGGGATATTTATTTATCATTTATTTTATTTATTAAAAAAAAATCACGCGACGTTTTCAACTGGCACGCAACATGGCGCGCGGTTTGTTAGGTTATGTTAGCTGGGACCGTCTAGACCAGAGGTTTCCAAACTTATTTCATGTAACGCCCACTTTGAAAATCAGTTATTTTGTAGCGCCCCCTCCCCCTCGTTTTTTTCTTGTCAATAACCTCAATAATATATTTGTTGCGCCTAGTTTAAAAAAAACATTTTTTTCAAGATTTATACCGCCCCCCTCTAGGCTTCCAGCGCCCACAAGGGGGCGTTATCGCCCACTTTGGAAAAGGCTGGTCTAGACCGACAACATTGCAAAACAAATGTTGTCAAGAGGATACGTAGTTAAAACCTTTGTTGAGTGACAGTTTAGCAACATGTTGGTCAAGAGCCATCAAGTTGCTGGAAACCCTTTTTGAACTATCGTAATGTCAGTATCAGTGTTGCCCGCAGAATGAATTTAATAATGTTATATGTATTTAATGAACTTTAAATGTGATTGCTTTATTATTAAACTGGTTGTAATCAAGTTGAAACTAGTCAATTATTCACTCGTCATAAGTTCTGCAACATGTAATGCTGCCAAAACATGTAGGTATGCAACTTAGCTCAACGTGTTGCTAAATTTCACTTTTTTTTCAAATACAAGTATTTTTTTTATAAATATGAGTTTCAATCACTATCGATTATCTTATCGCCTTAAACTATGAATAACTTTGAATAATAATAGTATTTAAAAAACAAAAGTATCTTGGCACAGGTAGTCATCACGACATAATGTAATATAGTTGTTTTATTATTTTTTTTCAGTTGTATCATAATGTGTTATTAAATTAGTTTTTCATAGTCACCGTTTTTTGTTATCTGTTTAATATGGTTATACTATTTAAGTAAATATTTAATTGCTAGTCATAGATTATGAACTAGTTCTATTTTTGTAAAATTGTTTTTGGAGAAATGTTAAACACTTCGTTAATAGTATCTAAATAAAAATAATTGATACACATTTGTTAATATAGGTAATAGGCAAATATATATATAACTTTTTTTTATCTAACAATCAGATTGCAAAATTCGTTTTTTTTAGTAATACAGTTGCTTTCAAGATATGTATCTTATATTTTTAAATTTAAGCTCTCGTGGCCTACTTAGCGACATATTGGTAGTCGTGTGAATGGCAACCACTGGGATCCGATACGTTGACCTAACAATTTCATCCAATGTGTACTGTGGGTTTTAGTTTTAAAAATTATGAAATGATTAAGACCCGTCCACCATGATTTTTGTCAGCTAAAATATTACTAAGTACTAACATTTTCCAAAATCGACTTATGTAAAAAAATGTAGATTTCCTGCCAAATTTCTTAGAAAATCTTCAAAAGTTCTACGAACGAATTGTTTAACATTAAACTGTAATATTGTTATTGTTAATTGGTTATAATGTAAAGAGATTTATTATATCGTGTAAGTGAAAATATAATTTTGGATATATGTGACTATTAATCTACAACTCAATTAATGTTTGTATGACCCATTAAAGGAATATTTTTAAAAGTTGTATTATTTTACACAAGAAAAAATATTAGTTTGAAAGTTGGAAGCATGGGGAAGACGTGAAGACTTTTTTTTCACCAAGTTGTGACCAGCACTTATCATAACCATATGAGTTATTGAAGTAAAAATTAGCCTATGTTAATCATCGGGTCCTGAAATCCAAAGCAAACTGTATAAATCTGTTCAACGGTTTCAACAGGGTTACTCTAGAATCACAATTTCATGCAAATTGGAATCCCGTCATTTTAGGTAGGTGGGTTGCTTGAAATGGAGATTCCAGAGTAACCCTACAGGTTTTAACCGGAAACAACCTTTTGTCTTTATTAGTTAGGATGTCAGAATAGCTCTTTGCGCTATTTACCATCTTTGTTACCATTTTCTAATGACCGATAAAGCTTTTTTTAAATGTCGCAGATGAAACCCTTTAAATAAAAAATGCTTGTTAGTGCACTTAATAGGTAGATGTGTGAACAAAATCACCTATCGCAGTAAAACAGCCTTTCGCACGATTTTATATTAGCTATTATCCTTTCAGACCAATCCGAGTACCTACTCATATTTTTAATCAAAGAAACACTTTTACCGTTTTACGTATCACTTATAATACTTGATAAATAGCCTACCGGTTACGCTTATACAGCATCATCAGGGCTAAAACTTAAACTAATTATAAGCGAAACCGGTAGGCTATTTACAAAGTAACATATTATAACTGATACGTAAAACAGTACAAGTGTTTCTTTGGTTAAAAATATGAATATTTGGAAGTTTTACCAAGCGCTGACGATGGAAAATATCAAATACAATCCGAGTACTACGTACTGGGTTCACCTGACTTTAAGTGATCGCTGCCCACAAAAAAGAGTAAAGAAACTGTCCATAAAGGAAGCCCACAAATAACTCAATAACAAGGGTTTACAGTTGTTACAGACCTTTAAGAAACTAGTAAGTTCTTTCTAGAAGGATGCTAAGATGTGTATCTATATTTCGGAATTTCGCTGCCTCCTGCTCTGGTAAAAAGTTCCTAGTCGCTGGTGACACACTGCCAACATTAAGATAATTCTGAATGTTGGCAGTGTGTTACCAGTAATAAAATATAATATAATAGGCACCAGTAATAATATAATAGGTATGGCAAATAATTTTTGCCGTACCTATTATAGTGTAGGACCATTTTAAATAAATAAATAATTTAGTTCGTCTACTATTCCAAGCCCATTCAATCACATGTTTTAATTTTTTGAAGATAGTAACATCACACATTATGATTTACAGAAGATATTTTTTAGGATTTTATAACCTTGTAGGACATGAAAGTTTCATACGAGTCAGTTATCTGGATATTATCATTACCACCTCATACCTACATTCATGTTGCTATAACGTTAATGTTGGTCTTGAAGCAGGTTCAAACAACCAAGCGAAAGCTAGGTAACGCATTATTCACTAGCAAACCGTCATCTTATTTGCCTTTCTATATTATAAGAAGGATTAAAAAATAACACAAATGCAGTACTGATTTAATATATTCTTATATAACATCATATAAGTTACAAAATACATAAAGAGTGGTAGGTAACAAAAGGCCTTGACTAGCGTTTTACAGAAATATGAAGTATGCTTAAAAAGTTGCATGCTATAGACGCCGTCTTACTCTAGGCTATAATATGTTTATACACTTATATATAGCTATTGTTAGTATGGTGCCTTAACACCCGAAGTTATAGATAAAGTAGATACCGTCAAGACCTAACCTAATGTATATTTAAAGCTATATAAACATTAAATATGTTTGATTATTACAAAATTAGAAATATCCAAAGCGTCCATAGCATTTAGGAACCATTTAGAAAAATAGTCTATTTTTGAATTTGAATAATAACAAAGTCCGTAGATAAGATATAACTCAGGTATTTGTCTGTGATTGGTCTGTTATTTGATACATTTGGCACTGTGTATACAAAATATATATGGCTATGTACATAATGTGTTTATATCTGACTGTTTAAAAATGAGCGATTCTAATTTGAAAAAAAAAAGCTTAGCCCATAGACTTCTGTAGAAAGGGATAGACTACGCATTTTCACCAAATTTCCTCTCTTCCGCCATTGTGTCCATTAAGTGTATATCGATTCATGACATGTCACAAAACAAAAATTTGTTATATCAGACGTGCTTATAAATAATAATTTACATTCAAATGATATTGTTCTTATATCAACGTAGCTATTAACCATGAATGCATGGATTAGTATGTGACCTTGAATATATTTCTATATATATTTATTTCTCTCGAGATGGCATTCATTCAAACAAGATTCATTTACATGGCACATATCTCGAGAGAAATATATCTATTGTTACATACAATAATCTAGATTAGATTAAATTTATAAAAAGAGAGAATGTAATTTGAAGCCAACTAAAGTTTTACTTTGATCGATTATCATTTTATTAAAAACTAATACTTAAATTTCTCAGTCATCTAAATACATCAAAAAAACGTCCAATTTCTACAAAAAATAATGTAGTGTTAACCAATATTAATAAAGAGGTTATTAAAGATAAAACTTTGTATCTATTTAAAACAAATTTGATTCCAGGGAAGTTGAATTGTGGATCTATGTTTTAAATATTGTTTATTTAAATAAAATAAATACTGAACGGCCGAGTTTCGACAAGTGTCCGATAATTAATTAGGTATTACACTATGAACTCATCAGCACTATTGTTATAATGAAAACTATTATATTTTCATTAACACAATGAATATAATAATCATTAATATAATATTAATTAATAGAATCGCTCATTTTCAGACAAATAAACGGAACGAATACTAAATGATACAACAAACTTTATTGTTTATGTAGTACAACCTGGCAACATTATTGAAATAGTTAAAATAACACTAGTCAGTTGTGATGGAGAGTTTTGTGATATGAAATCTGAGGCTGTAGGGTAATAACAGCGATTACAACTTGTTATGGAGATGCAGTTTCTGGATGAAAATGACAATTCAATGAACGTTAGAAAAACTTTAAACTAAAGCTTTCATAGGTCCTATTTTTCATAATACTCCTTAAACTCCTTAAAATCGTCAATCGATGCATTGTGCAGTCTTAGAAAGCTTAAAATAAAAGATTTTCATTTTTACAATAACAGGGATAAAAAAACGATATTTTTAGACAGAAATCTACTACTGAAATATCTTAATATGTGTTTTTCCACGACTAGGACGAGAATGCGCGGATACACATGCGGATTTGCAACCTAACCCATTATATTGATATAATGATATAAATAGTATTATATATCACATTTTGGGTTAGGCACCCGACTCAAAGTCGGGCTTAAATTATTATAAGTCAGCAGCCGTCATAGAAAGTAATATCAGGATCCTGGGTAAAGCGGTGGCCTTCTTACTTAAGCTTAAGAAGATTTGGCGGTAATGGAAACAAATACAAGACATGTTGATTTCTTCAAGAATACTTCACTTTTGCAATTTAACTGAAGAAATTGTACAAATTGCAACCAATTGCAAACTGCAAACAATTGACTAATAATACTCTCAATTGGGCCAAAACTCCTACATTTTTATTTCAAAACAAAACCCCAACGCGTGCCGGTGTAGCAGCAATATCTTACTTAGTTAACTTATAAGTTTGTCGACATTTCAGCTGACATTAGAATAGAAATTCTGTTCTTGTGGGAGAAATTTATTGATTCCCCTGTCCTGTTTTACCCCTTAGTTAAGAATCTGAAAGTGCTAAAGTAAGCAGAAATATATATTATACGGACATAAAACAAAACATGCTAAGTATTTTTTGTAGATGATTTTCAAATCCAGCGCTTTCGCCCGGAATAAAATGTATTTTTTTAGAAAATAGAAACAAAATTTTCAAGAAAGGGATGTAACACGTATCTAAAAATGTTCGTTTTTAAGTAGACATAGCTTGTATAGACTTTTTGCTTTCGTGAAAGAATGAGAAGACCATCATGTATTATTTAATACACCTCCAAGTTACTAAGAAACACAAAATATACCTACACAATAAAAACTAGAAAGCGTAATTTTTCGATATCAATTTCTACAAAAAAAATCACCCACACAGATCATTTTTGTTTTATTGAGGGAGGCGGCGTTATATGGCAAACATAAGGATAAAAATATTAAATTGTGGCAATGGTGCCCTTATACTAAGATTAACCATTACTATAAAAAATACTAAGCTACGATATAGCATCAGTATAAAATAAAAAAATAACATGATCACGTGACAGAAAACGAATTTTAGACACGTGACGTCTTTGACATAAGTATTTTTTGACACTTCACATCTACTTATTACGGTTCGTATGATGTATATTTTATAAAGCACATAATAGTTAAAGTTAGCCTATTTATGATAGAAATAAATATTTTCAGAAGATAAATTCTTATTCCATTTTTAAAAATTCATTCGATTTTGTTCAAAAATCATTACATTTAAATATCAAATGCTAAAATATCATGTTCCTAAAACAAAGAAAAAATTCATTTTCTGAAATGTGATTTGATTTTGTATTACATTGAATAAATAAACACTAAAAGATAGCGGACACCTTTGATGGGTCGGAGCGCGTCGGGTCAGGGCGCATCGGGTCAGGGCGCATCGGGTCAGGGCGCATCGGGTCAGGGCGCATCGCATTGCAAAGGACAACCAGATGGAGCGGGCCGTATCGCGTCAGCAACAAATAGCTACTCAGTACCAAAGAGTGGAGTAAAAAAAAAAAAGAGTGTTAACTTCTACTTCAAAATTGTCAAGTATGGAAAGTGGCGCCTCTGGTAATTGTTGTACAAAACTTTAACATTAAAATATCATTAACCCTCAATTCACATTAAACATATAGTTTTTACTCTCCTCTTTGGGGACTGTTGGCCGAATCGGGGACTGCGCGCGAGGCAAACTCCGCCGCGGCTAATGTATGAAGATTATTGCTCTGCGATGCGCCCGTCCAAGTGTGCGCTGAGCATAAGGAGGCAAAACCATAAGAAAGTAGGTATATCAGATATTTTTACATTGTATGAGTTTATATTTATTTTGAAATTAATTATTCGCGAATTAGTAAAATATTTAGATACTTATACAGCCCAGTCAAGCATTTAATTTGTTGATATTTCATTTACATAGTGGTCACAACGCGGCGACGGAACTGCTATGAGAGCGATAACTTTGACAGAAGGAAAACTGACAAGGGTCTGTCAACTTCATCTCAGATTCATCTTCTTTTATTATACAGTACAGTGGGCACTGTACTAACACTCGCCGCAACACCCGTGACCGCAAACTATGTAACTATTTTTAAGTAAAAACTGTCATTATCGGCGTTGCGCACTTTTCTTGGAATGGGTAAAAACTCCCAAACTCGCGTCAGGACACGTGACCTGATCGAAAATTCGTAAGACGACGCAGGGCGCTTGCGCGAATAAGACGGCGCAGACTTGCGCGAATATTCGTGTTGTCATGTTTGTGTACGATAGCGCAATAAATGAATATTGTATTCTACCGCATAAATTGCAAACCCTTGTTTTTTTTCACTAAAAGTATTAATGTTATTAAAGTTTACACATATATGTTTTATATCTATTACAATAGTAGAAATATGCGTGTAGGACACGCTTGTTCAGATTCAGATCGGGCATTGTAAATGAAGCCATCCTAACATTAAGATTTCTTACACTGGTACGAAGGCACAAAATATATTTGGTTTGGTTAACTACAGATACATAATTTGGTTGTTTGATTTCCAAAGACAAACTTTAGTTAAACATTCTCCGCCTTATTAATAAAACTTACGCGCCCGTTGATCTAGTGTGTAACTTCACTTTTGCTAATAAAAATTTCGTTACACACCAGATCAACGAGCGCGTAAGTTTTATTAGTAAGGGAGTCTATGTTTTATATCAAAAAGAAATAAATACACACTTAAACTAACTCCAATCTTTTAATTTTATACTTTCCATTGTATATACTTTTTAATTACATTTGTGCTTTTCCACAATACCCTTTAAAAAAAATGTATAGCGTACAAGAAAGTTTTTATGTATATTTAGACCATAATTTAAAAAGGAAGCTTGTTAACATTTTATTTTGTAACTTGATAAAACGATAAAACCTACTACAAAAGTTCCACTTCAACCACCAGTGAATGGCACGCGATTTTTATAACTCATGCACTGGAAACGGTTAGATTAAAAAAAATAAAATATTTGTAAATTAATATTATGTTTAAGCGGAATAACATTCCATCAAAGCCCATCGAGAGAATTAACTAATTAAATTTGACAGTCCTCAGAATCCGAAACATAACCTAAAAGAAAAACACAATCCAAGTAGTACTCTTTTAGACAAGGGCCGAGGTAAAACGTTTTTATCTTTTGTAACATGTCATCTCTGGTGTTTACAAAAATAACAACGTGTTTATGGCATCAAAAATATAACAAAAATAGGCGGATAAAACAGTAGCTACAACCGAAAAAACCAATAAAGGGCTCACCGCCTCCCTTGGCTTGATTTAAAATGTATTGTTACTTAGACTAACTATAGCAGCAGGTTCGATTCTCGACTGGCAAAGCATTTTTGTGACGAACATATTTGTCTGTGTGTCCGATCTTGGTCCTTATTAAATTATAACTCTATTAATGTGTATACAAGATAAGCTGTTAACTACAACTTAATCTGAGATTAAATCAGTTTGTGAAATTTGCCCAGAGAATGATCGAAAATTATTTACTATTAATATCAGGAGAACTGCATCAAATTATATCACCATACTTGGCCATTTGCATCATTGAACTTGTAAAGTCCAAGAATCAATAAAATTCTCTAACATTATTTCTCTTGATTATTGTCATAAAAAACTTCAAAAACTCAATTGATTTGACTGCAAATTAAATACATTTCTTAAAAAAATAATTACTTATTATGCCAATTGATTAATAAGTATTAACAATTCTTTCACGGTGTAAATTTTTGCAGAATTTGAGATATATAAAACCTAATGCAAAAGTTACCATACTAAAAAGTAATTAAAGTTGTTCCATATTTCCAATAAAGTGTTTTATTAGACACAACAATAAAACATACGACTACGTAAACCAGTGGCTGAGAAGCTGGTTATTGTTAATTTTTTTGCAGCTGACAAATTTGTTTTATAAATTCTGACATTTCATGATAACAATGATGTGTGTATAAATGTAACTTGAAAAAGAAATTATGTTCATAAGTTAAAACAACCACGATTAAGGTTGTTTTCCACTGGTGCGTCTGATACGCACGCTGTGCTGGGCTCAGTCTACGTACGCATTTTATACAAAGCCTAATGCCGGATACATATAACATTCAGATATTAACACTGGTTTCAGATGTTCTAGTCAATATTTATTTATTTAATCATAAAAACACAATTTAACACAATCATAAAGAAATAGCAAATCAGTATATAATTTTTAATATGCGTTATACTGATAATCCGATCTATCTTCATGACCGAGTGCTAGCGAATAGGCGATTAGAGATTTTTGGAAAATGCTCAAGAAATCACAGCCAAAAGTAAACGAAAGTAACTTTTTTTGACTTTCGTTTGCTTCGACTATATCCGGCATAGCGTACATACGTAGTGTACATCATAATGGAACCGCGCCCTAACTACAACATAAATAAAAAAAACGGAAACCAAATTTAAATTGAAAAATACTGTATATACAATATGTTTTATAGTATAATATGCCGTTTTCTCATTTTAAAAATTAATACATTTTTTAATAACACCGGGTCAAAGTGACCATGCCTTTGACCCGATTTTAAAGGTCACGTTGACCCGTGAAACTTTCCATACCCTTCTCATACATTTTAATAAACAATACTAGATGTTTCAGGAACAAGCACAAATTATCAAAAGCATTTTACATAATCACTCATAGGACACAAGTCTTTCTTATACTAACCTAAAACTATCGTTGGGTGACGTAATTTTTATCACAAACTATCATATAAATTCTTATAAATACATCGTATATGTAAAAGTACAACGCAAACAAATGTCATCTGAAGGTGCAAAGTGAAGCGGTTTGTAATAAGTTCGTGTTAAGGGGCCATGCATGCTAAAATACGTCAGCAATATACTGTTTTTTTCATACAAAGCAATTATGGATCTTGGCGACAAAAATACACAAGATTAACATTAATATGCTTTATAAGACTAGTGTTTCCAAATCACGCTTAACACATTTACTTTAGAGCGCAATATTTCATAGTAATCATGGAACGGGGGAGTGCGCTGATTGGCTCTTCTGGCTGACTAAGTATGGGGCCTTAATATGAGATTTATAACAAAAAAAATTGATCTGACAAGATCCTTTGATATAGACGTAACACACGTTTAGACGAATTCAGTTAATCAACTATATAACAAATGTCTAATACTGAAGTAAATTTAATAAACAGATCCTGAGATTTTCCACACAAAATAGATATAATAACCGAAGCCGACACTCGTGTGTGAGTGAGTGATCGGTCTTTAATGTAACACCCACAAGCAAAGAGGTAATAAAACTGTGTCTGGCAATCACTTTATTAAATTGAATGAAACCCATTACCATATAATAAAACTAGCGGCCCGCCCCGGCTTCGCACTGTTATGAAATATACATATAAACCTCCCTCTTAAATCACTTTATCTATTAAAAAAACCGCATCAAAATCCGTTGTGTAGTTTTTAAGATTTAAGCATACAAAGGGACATAAGGACAGAGGAAGCGACTTTGTTTTATACTATGTAGTGTTATAATGGAACCATTTAAGTAAAATTGACAACAATTCTAAATGATAGAAGAGAATAAATCCATGATACCATTAAATTAGGGGCAGGCATTTGTGTGATGAACATATAGATGTCTGTATTTCCGGGTCTGGGTGTTTATTAAATTTATTCTGGTATCTAGTTAAGTATTTCTATGTATTAAAATCGTTGACTAACACCCATAACACAAACATATAATTTGTTTACTTTGGGGTTAGATTCAATTTGTGTAACTTGTCCAGGGATATTTATTTATTTATATTATTATTTATTTAATTCTTCTCTGTGAGTAATATTGTTCTGTGTTAGCAATATTTCGTTGACTACATTTCATTTTTATGAAAATTATTAGTTTGTACTTTATAGCATATCAATAATAACGAAACTAAAACAATATGTTTTTTTAAAATATTGATAGTGGTAACAATATATAAATGCCATTTTGACAAGCGTCCAAATCCATACATCATAT
>NJDC01003469.1:7760-25812 GCA_002245475.1 Calephelis virginiensis
GCGCCTGCGTCGTCTTACAAATTTTCGATCTCACTCGTATCCTGACGCGAGTTTAGAAGTGTTTACCCATTCCAAAAAAAATGTGCAATGCTGCTGAAGAAGTTTTCACTCCAAAAAACCGACAAGACCATTGGTGGTAGAGTTCAACAGGTTGCCCGGGTAAAGGTCTACTGTTTTACCAATTCCTGTCGGCATAACGATTCTGTCACGTTTCGGTTTCACGGCTGACTGCACAATAGGAACGGCAACCCGGCCACACGATATCGACGCACCTATAACATCTATGGTGTCTTTATGCAACGATTGTCTTCCTTTCACTAGAGACGTTTGTTTATTCGCCAATCTTCCTTATTAAAAATATTTTTATTTATAAACTTTTAAGTCAAAATTCATCAGATATTTAAAAAAAAACGAAAACGTAGAGTTGACTCCCTCCGTTTGGTAGCGGTTATAAACAATATAGAATAGCGGCAAATAATAAAATAAATTGTTTGCCTAACAAAAGTTCTTATTTCGCACAAAATACATTAAATACTTGGAGTCTTGGCATTTAAATTAATAAACGAAGTTTCTAAAATACTGAGGTTTGAGGATAAAACTAAATCTGAAATTTCGTTTAAGGGCAAATTCAGATTTTACGAAAATTTATTGATAACCCAATCGGAAAAAATATCCAATCCCGGACAATGCTGTTTATTAGAAAATTTAAAAAAAAAATTTTTTTTAGTTGAACCTGAGAATCGAACCTGTGACTTCATGTATTAAAAACAAACAGCAGCTGATTTTTATTGATAACTAGCCGACCCGGTGACCGTATCGCTAGACATTGACAGCAACTAATTGTATAGATAACAGCATAGTTTTCTCATTTTCCTAGTTTTTCTTTTCATAAGAACTTTATCCTGACAATGGTAGCAATTTTGTTGCGCGCACACTAAAATAATTTTAAGTTATTGCTATCTTCTTTCAACGAAAATAAAAGAAAGGGAGAAAAATCTTTAACTGCTGTCAGATTAGGTAGGCAACATTTCTACAGACGCCTATTACTCGGAAAACGTTAATTATAAACATCACAATTTGACATGTCCGGACT
Source organism: Calephelis virginiensis (assembly GCA_002245475.1). Lineage (NCBI taxonomy): Eukaryota > Metazoa > Arthropoda > Insecta > Lepidoptera > Riodinidae > Calephelis > Calephelis virginiensis. The sequence continues at coordinate 8,854 of NJDC01003469.1, forward strand.
AATCTGACATGTCTAAAATGGCTCATCTCTCTTGGTTTTATTTCATTTGAAAAAGGTAGCATAAATATAAAACAAGTTTAGTTTGTGAACAGCAAAACTACTACCAATAACTAACAACTAAAACAGAATTTAAAAAAAACGGGTCGGGTCGCACTCCGGGAGTGCTGGCAGAAGTGAAAACTTGAATATTAACGTTGTGTATTTTTGATATTTTGGAATGGTTAGGGAATAATTTTACACGAAATGCTTTATTTATCAGTATGAAAATACTATCATTGATTATTATTTTCATATCAATGACCTGCGTTTGGCTTGACAAAATCTCGCTAAAGTAAGACCACGTGACGGCTAGAAGCGTCGTCATATTATCTGTATAACGTACATTACTCGTCTACACATAAAGCTTTTTTTCAAGATGAAACAAATAGAGCAATGTCTGTTGATATTATACATGTCTGCTATCTGTGAGAATGTTATGGTAGGTATATTGCGGCGTATTATCCATTGCGCATCCTATACTCTTCGAAAATATCTAAGCAATACAAAAACAGCAATGAATCTACGTTCAATTTTAGATCTCGCGCCGTCTTACGTTCTGAAGTACGAGTTTAGAAGTTTTTACCCATTCCAAAAACAGTGCGCAACGCCTCTAAAGAAGTTTTCACTTCAAAAAAAGTCGTCTATCCGTTTAAGAGTGATGTCATGATCACGCGAAACAGGGATTCATTTTTGATCGAATCCAAAAAAAGGAGGTTTTCAATCCGAGCATTTTTGAAGTTATACTTCTTTTGGCGCGTTAGGAAAAAATGAAGAGGGTAAATTTTTACGATGCGCGTGCACACCGTCACGAAAAATCGACATGATGAAGTTAGTTATGAAGTTAGCTATAGATAACATTTTAGTTTTTAAAAAGATTTTTATCTTATTACGCCGAAGAAGTATAACTTCTAACGCGTGTACATAAGTACACACACACTTTTTTTTTGTATGTTTGTTACGCTATTACTCAGATAGTCAACCGATTTTGATGGCTCTTTTTTGGAAATGTAGGTCGTGATTCCAAGGTAGTACTTACTATATTATCTATTTGTTTTATCATGATCTGACTAGTGGTTTATGATGATGAGGTCGTCATGATATGTAAAAAATGTATGCGTTATTAATTATAGCTCGAAATTACTTGTACGATGTTGATAAAATTGATAAAGGACCATTTCGGAAACATTTGCTATCTTTTAAAATTATAATGATCGAATTGCCAAGTATCCAATAAATTGTTTTAGTTAATGAAAAAGTTACATTTTATTTTCACAGCTTCACTTTTTTTTGGCTAAAATAAAATTCTGTAGTTAGAGATAAGCTTGCCTTTTGTGCATTTTTACTTGACCTGTTTTTTGTAAAATTTTGCCTTTTGTGTGCAATGAAGTCGGTTTTTGCAGTTTTACTGTGCTTAGAAATACATGTAATTAAATATAAAAGGTGGTAGTGGCATAATTGCGATGTAAAGACGTTTATAGAAGATGCTGCTAACAGGTTACAAGTTGCAACTAATAACCTCGACCGAAACACGACAATGGAGATCACTGAGGATATGACAGACGAAATATGTATGGCGGTAATACCAATTCGGATGAGTCGTCACGAAACTTAGCCAGAGTGTCATAAGTGGCAATGCTTGCTCGCTTACGAGGAAGAGGAATTGGTCGGAAAGGTTATGTTTATCATAATAGTTCATGACCTCTTTAATTGAATTCCTCTCATATAATATTAACATTCGTTGTCATTAAATTTATTTAAATATAATTTTACCCGTATCAAGTTTTTAATGTTGCCATATTAATGCCAACTTATGAACATTTTGCATGTCAACGGAAGTATGGTTGCATTGGTCTTACGCCAAGTTTAATATAGGTAGACGGGGAACGTTCAACTTGGCAAGGTTTTCCAGTCATTTACCAAGTAATATTATATTAACAGAAGCATAGTGACGAGATCGTTACTCTCGGTTCTCGATTTCAAGCAAATTGGAAAATGGAATGGGATTGTCATTTTAGGTTTTCTTCAAGACAGTAAAATACGCGACTGATAAGTGTGCTCCTGCCGTCTGCGGACGTTTACGGTGACATAAATATCCAGTGCGAGAGATATCTTTCGGACGTCCGTACGCTCAAGATCACGTCCGCAACTTACGTCCGATAGTTTGCAAGTCTCCGTGTATTTTAATTATTTAGATACCCTGTAAGTCGTGACTTTCAGCCGCATTCGTCAGGCGCATCCGATACTTTGTTTCCAGCTTAAAAAATGATTAACATTTATTTACTTACTAACGTTTATTTATTAACATTGTATGTTTTATATGAAATAACACATTATGTTTATTAGATTACCATAAGTTTTGTTTTTAAATTACTTAAATTGTCTCCTTCACTCTAAGGTTGTCTGGCAGAGATCGCTCTGAAGCGATAAGGCCGCCTTTGTGCGTTAAATATTATTATAAGTGAAAGAGTGTGTATTATTTTTGTAAATTTTGGTGCATAATAAAGTGTATTCATTCATTCATTCATTCATTCATGATAAATAGTTAATTGTCTTATCGGACTTGTTAGTTTTTTTTTTGGAATAAACCGTTTGGAATATATTCAAGAGTACGTAAAACGACCTAACGAAATCGAGATTTAAGAGTAGCCCTACTGTACTTGGTTGAACATGAAAATATACAATATGCTCTTTAATTTAAATTCAGTGAAACGGAAATTAACTGATTCCAATTTCGTTATTACGTCGCTATTTGATTAGGTATTTTTTGGTAGCTCATGATTTTAAGGAGGTCTGATATAAATTTTTATCAAGGATTGACACCTTAATAAATTTAAATCCACTCAAAAACCACTAGTAGGATTATGATCATATTTTTATATGACCACATTAGCACCATGACCTACCTTCTTGTAAATTACCATCAAAATCTGTTTGTTATTGGTTGAGTGTAACAAAAATACAAATATACATACAATTGAATTAATAATTGAGAAACGGTTTTTTATCGAATTGAAAATATAACATTGTATTTCAAGACAACATTACTAGTAATACGGTTGCTAAGGTTACTGGACAATTCCACTTATGTATTCAGTTAGAAATAAGCGGTAGAATGTTAAGTAGTACGGTAACGGTAATACTTATTCGAGTGAGCAACTACTTAAAATTATGATGATAAAAAAAGTATGTTCACGCCCATATTCCCGAAGCGGTAGGCAGTGGCACAACCAGGGTACCCACGACTAGCCGAAGACACTAAGTCCCACTATGTGATAGGTGGCAAGCCTATCGCCAACCGGACACATATCCAATCCACAGCAAGGTTTTTTTAAATTAGAAAATTAGAAATACCCAATTTCCTTTTTTTGTTGCTCGACCCGGGAATTCGATTCCCGGGACCTCATGCAGTCAAGTTTAACAACTGAACCGCTAGACCACAGAGGCGATGATGAAGGCATCTTCAGAGGCCAGACTGCTAATGTTCGACATACCGTATCCCGAACTAGAGAGTAGGACAGCCCTACCGGCTGTTGAATACGTAGTCTAAAATCTTGGTTGTTAGGTAGCGATACATCAGTAACGTCTGTGGTCTATTTATGCGAAATTTGCCTTGTCATCATGGTAACAGCCTGTTGCTATCTTACAACATAAAACATTTAGTTTCTAAGACACGGTTTAAATTAAAGTAATTTTTTTTTAAATTTTCTGTTCCACTAATTTTTTTGATTACGTTGTATAGTTTATTTCTACTACATTATTTCTCATCGAAAGTAAAAACAAAAGTTTTATTATTTTAATTTTATTATATATTAAAAAACAATAAAAGACAGTAGGACCACATAAACTGGATGAGTAGTCTGGGCCTACTTACTTTCATAACTTAAAAATCTAAATATGCAGGAAAATTTGTGCTTATAGCTCATCTTACATGTACGACATACATATATTCACGCCAAATCCCTTGCAGGGTAGGCAGAAAGTGTCGATTGCCAAATGGCACGATTCCAACAGATCTACTTAACTTATCATAAGCTGGCTTTTGGACTTTATTATAATACTAGCTGCCTATTCCGGCTTCGCTCGGATGTTAATTTTTTTGATTATAAATTGAGATGTAAGCTATCCTATCTTCGAAGTTGGATCAAACTGCACACGGTGTGCAAATTTGATTCAAATCGGTTAAGTAGTTTAGGAGTCCATTGCGGACAAACAACGTGACACGTAATTTATATATATTAAGATAATTATAATATTCCCCGTGTTGGTCCGAGCTTCTTTGCAGAATAGACCATCTGTCTTCCTGCCAGGCAGCTCCTAAAAGGCATACGCTTACCGTCACTAACACCGTGATATCTGACTAGGTGGAAGAGTTTCGTAGCGACTCACCCGGATTGGTACCACCGCCTTACCTATTCCTGCCGCCATAACGTCGTGACGTGTTCCAATTCGGAGAGTAAGGTAGCCGGTAAATATACTTTTGCTCGAGGCCTAACATCCCGGTCTCAGGTTGGCAACGCACCATTACCACCTTTGGTGTCTCTAGGCGGCTTGAATTTCTTACCATCAGGAAATCCGTCTGCTTGTTTGCCTTCCAATATCATAAAAAAAATTCCAACCATCCCAATATTTTTACAAAACGTTGTTACACTTACCTAACAGAAGTGGATGTTTGTATGAGAAACCATTTGTTATTCATCTTTGATTTGAAAATAGGGTTCGGAGAAATATTTTTTTCATTTTCCTACATATACTTTTACATTTCAGGTGTAAAGACGAACGGAATTCGATGTGTCGGCTAGTACTTAATAGTGCATACATTTTCATATACCTCGACGACATCGTGACATGTCTTTTTATTATTCTTTTTATCTTACGAAACTTATATTTTTTTCCGTATGGCCGAAAATTTTAATGAATTTGATCAATCGTGATTTTTTTTCTAATAAGATTACATGTTTTAAGCTATATTTGATCCATCGTATTATTAATTTGAGTGGACATCATTAATCGAAAAAAATATATATTAATTTTAAACAAATATGAAACTGCAGGAGTAGACTAATTATTAATAATTTAAAAGCACTTATTCAACAAAAATAGGTTTTAATTTGTGTAAAGGGGCGTCTATAAATTACGTGAGATTTTTTGTTTTAATTTTCTGCCCCTCCCCCTCTGAGTCGTGAGATTTAACCCCCACCTCCATCCCCCAATCTCACGTGAGATTTTTAAAAATGGGGACTGTGAAGTGGCTTGAAAACAAAGGGCGATACTGTTAATTCAGATTAAATTGAGCTAGTTGGTATAAAATAAATATGGTGGATTGACAGTTACTAGATGTATAACGTCGAAGTACGAATTAAATTATCTTGTTTCGAAAGAAGTAGTGAATTATCCTGATCGTATTCAGATTACGCTTAAGATTAAATCTTATGATTGTGTAATCTGGATGAAATGGACCAAAACAGTATGTTTTTTGTTTCAATTAAAACAAAATTTGCGTGATATAAATTGCCAAGACCCCCCTCTCCAACATGAGTGAGTATTGGCTCGATCTCCTCCCCCTTGAAACATCTCACGTAATTTATGGGCGCCCCCTAACATGTCATGAAATATTTAAAAAAATATACATTGTTAAGTATAATTCAAAAACCACAATATGAGATTTTGATCAAATTTAAATGGAACTATCCAAAAAGCAACTGCATTCGAGCAAAAAAAAAATAATTAAAAAACATAATTGAATCATCTAGGAAAAAGATATGAGGTAATTAATACACAAAAAATACAGGCAAATGGAATACTTCCTTCTGTTTTGAAATTTATTTAGCTGTTAAAAAGTTATTGAATGGTTTTTCGTATTTAAAACAAAAACATGTAGGTAGATAGTTATGTTTATTCAACTTAAAAATTAGATTTTTTATAAGTGGGTTGCTTCAGAACATTATTTTATAACACCGATGGTATATACAATTAAATATGATGATCTAAAACTCATTTTTATGGTTTTGTTTATATTTGTCAGTTGATTAGCCCAATAACTCACTGCGGTTTTATTTAAAAAAAAACTCACTCGCTGTATGCGGTGACACAGCCGTTGCGATTGGATTGAAATCATTGCTCGGAAACTTATACGATTCCACGGGCGGGCGACCGCTGCCGCGGGAACTGCACACCACCGGAGGTTCTGCGGGTGTAAATCGCGTTGTGAAATGTGCTCTTACTTTTTGCATATAATTCTACATTCTGCAGAACCTGCGGGCCCGCAACGCGCGGGCGATGGTGAAAAAAGCTCCGTGAGTTTTTAGGCTGAATCTGAAACGATATTGTGATACATTTATTATTGACATAAAAAGCATGTCTTGAGTTTTTTTTTATTTTTAGAATGGCCTGCCCATTCGTTATCAGTTAATTTTAATTATTTTTCACAAATTTATCCCCCCGATTCAGAAAAATCTCAAAATATTTGAAACAGTGATTCCAAGCACACGGAGTAAGGACAAATTGCAAACTCTATCGGCCTCAAATAAAGCAAATTTTATGTTTGTGTTATGGGTGCTAATCTATGATACATATACATAGAAATATTAATGTTAGGTAGAAAATTAATAGGCACTAGGCCCAGAAATGCACACATCGAAATTTTCATAGCATAAACGTCTGCCCCGGTCGGGAATCAAAGCCGAGCTTCGGTGTAAGTCGGTGAAGTTAGGCGCTAGGTAAGAAGTTAGTTAATTTGGCCAACGAGTCGATAAAGACACGAAATAGGCATAAAAATACAGGAAACACTAATTTCTTGAAGAATACTTGCGCACTTTCACTTTACAAAAAAATATACGATATATCACCAATACTGACACATTTCACTCATTATTAAGTATCTTCACGCCCATATCCCTGAAGTGCTAGGCAGTGGCACTCACGACTAATCGAAGACACTAAGTCCCATAATGTGATAGGCATGTGGCAAGCCTATCGCTAACCGGGCACATATCCAATCCCGGGCAACGTTATTTTTATTAGAAAATTGAAATTACAAATTTTCTATTTTTTGTTGCCCGACCCGGAGATCGAACCCGGGATCTCATGAAGTCAAATCAAACACCGGGGTCGCTAGACCACAGAGGCGATACACCAAATTCAATAATATGTACAATAAATTCAAACATTAAAAAAAAACTTGATCCATGTTTTCTCTCAATTCCGCCGAAAATGCGCTACCAAAGATTTTACGGCTCATCCGGATTAAACGGACGGCAGGCCTTATCCTATATTGCTCTTATAGCGTCCTGCGTCTATGCTTAGCATCGTCGTCATCTGATCTGAATTTTTCAGTACCCTATGATTTAGTTCCAAGTGTAGCTTTTAAGCATAATCAACAAAAGCCTTTCTTTTCGAATCTCAACTAGCAACATTACCAAAACCTAAAATTATTGAGGTCGTGAAATGGTGTATTAGTTTTTAGACTGAAACATATCTATATACATAAAAATCAATGCCACTTTTCGTTGTAATTGTATAACTCAAGAATGGGCTTACCTATCCCAACCAAATGTTTAGGCTCTATTCAGACTATTTAGTAGATAGTTTATGTGAAGTTTGCATAAAAACGGTCTAGCGGTTCTTCATTTATCACATTTTTTGTAACAAACGAATTCAATAAAATATGGCGGATCGTTTTATTTATGGGTATTTTTCAGTCAAATTGAATTTTTTTTCAGATTGGGATTGTGCTGTCATATTGAAACTTTTTTCAGTTGCCTTTTTCTTTTTTTTGTTTTGTTGTGTTATGTCATTCATGCGGTCATATACGTAGCGAAGCACGTACCGGGCCACTAGTTATTTATAGTTGTCGTTTCTACGTACGACATATGAACATATTAATTATAATAACATAATAAAAAATTAACACATAGACATACAATATGCTCTATGCTATTGAAAAAGTTTAAGTGCTAATGATTCTTGGAAATCAAAATTGAAGCAATGTATTTCCAGAATTCCACTCCTTATTCATTATGATCTGACTTGTTAAGAAAATGAAAGAAACTTTTGTTCCACCGTTCCGTCTGAAAATTTTCTTCATCTTAGTTCATTTCACTCAACGAAGTTTAGACGCCATCGAAAGAAAAGATGGTTGCAGTTTTTCGCGTTATTTAATTTAATGTAAAAAAAAACATTTTCACACTCATATCCCCGAAGTGATAGACAGAGGCACAACAAGGGTACCGAAGACACAGTCTCACAATGTGATAGGTAGTAAGGCTATTGCCAACCAAGCATATATCCAATTTCAGGGAACGTTCTTTTTATTAAAAAATTAAAATATACATTTTCTATTTTTGTTGTTGTCCGACCCGTTGATCGAACCCGGGACCTCAAAAAGTGAAGTCCGATGCCAGTCCGCTACACCATAGAGAAATACTATTATTATTCATGTTAAATATGGACTAAATTATAAAACAGGTTAGCCTGTTTTGGCTCAAATTCTGCGTATAAAATAGATTTTCTGCCTCCTTCACTGGCAGCTCGTAAGAGGAGAATAGAGGTCATCACCAAGCAGAATGTTGTGTTAGAGTGCTATGTTACAACTTAGGATTTTAAACTTAAATCGTCGCGAATTAATAACATTGAAATTCGAAATACACCAAATAATTTCAATAGGGAAGACGGTTTTAAGTTGGCTCAGGCGTGGGATCCAATTGTTGGTCGGTGCCGGTCTATAAATACAAAAAGTGCCGTAAAGTGTAGGGACATAGTTAGTGTTGTGTGTCGCGATATAGTGTCCAGAAATGATAGTGACAAGGACGTTCAAAAACGAAGAATTAGACGGAGGGTTGACAGGCTCATCTGTCAGTAGATCCTCCTGTCAAAAGTTTCAGCTCGCCGCCGCAGTCCCGTCGTGACCACGGCCTATGCAACTAGGCCGAAATATCGACAAATAAAATAAAAAGAGATCGTGAGTATCCCGTATAAATAATTAAAAATTTTACAACTTGCCTGGTTACAGATCCACTGATTTATTTATGCCTGCCACTATAACAAGAGTGTCACGTCCCTGTTCATAGAGTAGGGAAAACAAGTTTTGCAATGAAAGGTCTAACATCCAGGCCATAAGATAGCGATGCACCCGTAACAAATAAAACCTGTAGATGTTAAATGTGGGCCTCTTAAATAAGCTCAGAGTCGCCCAGCGTGCTATGGAGCTATGCTCGGTGTTTCCCTGCGAGATATGATCCGTGATTCGGTGATCCGCAAGAGAACGAGAGTAACCGACATAGTTCATAGAGTTAGCAAGCTGAAGTTGCCATTGACAGGCCACATTGCTCGCAGAACCGACAACCGCTGGGCAAGAAAGGTTCTCGAGTAGCGGCCCCGCACTGGAGCACGTAGTGTTGGACGACCTCTCACCCGCTGGACTGACGATCTGGTCAAAGTCGGGGGGAGCCGCTGGATGCAAGCGGCTGGTGACCGTGACTTGTGTTGCTCTTTGGGGGAGGCCTATGTCCAGCAGTAGACATCTTCCTTCTGATGATGATGTTAATCTATGGTATCTAAGCCATAGCTGTTTCTTACCATCATTTGATCAGTGTCCTTATTCACCACCTTGTCACGTAAAACTCTGAATACTTTTATGAGGATAAGCTTACCGTCACTAGCACCGTGATATCTGACTAGCTGGTAGAGTTTGGCAGAGACTTGCCCGAATTGGTTTCATAGCCTTATTTATTCCTGCAGCCATAACGTTAGCGTTTGCCGTTGACGTATTCCAGGTCGAAGGGTAAGGTAGCCAGTAATCTAACTTTTGCTCGAGGCCTAACATCCTGACTTTAGGTTGGCAACGCATCATTACCTTTGGTATCTATAGGCGGAGTAAATTTCTTACCATCAAGAAATCCATCTGCTTGTTTGCCTTTCAGTATCATAAAGAAAATATGCCGCAAATAAACTATGTTCCGTTTGGGACTAACTTCAACACTTTACAAAACAAAGTATCCTTTACGTTGAGCTGTAGATTAGAATAAACGTTCACAAGTTTAGACGATATTTTCAGTGAATGTACTGAAGCCAGATAGTTGTTCTAGCACGTGCTACAAAGGTTGATTGAAAAAGTATTCTTATTTAACTTTCCAGTGATAAACTTTTAAAAGTCTAAAACCGGAAAAAGGTATCAACCTTCTAGATAGCTGCTAAATAAATAAATATTCTTAGACCTTGCACATTCCTAGATAAAATTTAAGATGGAGTTAAACTTTATAATATATTAAGGGCTGATTTCACCAATCATGTTAAAAACCGAGTGTAGTAAAACTACGAGTAAGTTCAGTGTAAACGAGTTCATCTGTCTGTTATGATCCTGTTTATAAGCTACTGCAAGTACTCTTTTAATTTAACGATATTCTTGTCTCTACCTCCTGAGAATCTACATACCACGTTAAATAGTTAAACAATAAAATATTTGCAATAATCAAAATACCTTTGATAATGGAATTTACATGATTAACCTAAGTGTTAACAACTGTTTAAACGCGATTTTATCGCCTGTGTGGTCTAGCGGTCCGGGTGTTGGACTTGACTACATGAGGTCCCGGGTTCGAATCCCGGGTCGGCCAACAAAAAGAAAAATTGGATTTTTCCAATTTTCTAATAAAAAAAATAATGTTGGTCGGGATTGGAAATGTGCCAGGTTGGCGATAGGCTTGCCACCTATCACATTGTGGGACTTAGTGTCTTCGGCTAAACGTGGGTGCCTTGGTTGTACCTCTGCCTACCTCTTCGGGGATATGGGCGTGAAGATACTTTTTTTTATACCGGAATGTATGTTTTTCGTTTGTATGTTTTCAAAGTTTGTATACCATCTGAACATGCTCTTTCTGATTTTTACATTAACACTTTCTTTGAATTCCACTTCTTCTTGATTCTTACTATTACAAATGTGGCCAACCACCTTAATCAAAAAAGATTTTGAAAGTTTGCATACCTTCGAAACATGCCCTTTCTCATTTTTACACCAAAGCTTTCTTTCAGTTACACTCCCTCTTGATTCTCACTATTACAAATGCGGTCATTGAGCTTAACCGAAAAAGATTTTCCGAAGAGCTCTCATTCAAATATGTTCTTACTTAAAAGACAATTTCATAAAAGAACTCAATTGGCTGGAGGCAATTTTCAGCATTTCCTTTATACTGTCAGTTTTATGAGCGAATTCGTCAACATTATTTTCTTGGTACAAAATTATCCAATTACGATCGTAATGTTTGGATTGGCCTTATTTATGTTGATCTCAGTTGTTTATCCCGGGTTCTTTAGAATTTAGGGCAATCGCCCACCAGTGAGACGTTAGGTGCAAACATCTATATATCCTATTAATATTATAAATGCGAAAGTTTGTAAGTATGTATGTATGGATGTTTGTTACTCTTTCACGCTCGAATGGCTGAACGGATTTGTCTGAAATTTGAAAGACAGATAGATTGTGACCTAGATTAACATATAGGCTATTTTTAATCCCGATCGCACACCGGGTTTCTGTGAAAACGCGGGCGAAGCCGCAGGTAGCAGCTAGTATATATATAAAAATCAGTGCCAATTTTCGATGTAATTTTTTTATTATAATATTTTTCCCCGTGTTGGTCCGGGCTTTTTTACAGAATAGACCATCTGCATTCCTGCCAGGCAGCTCGTAAAAGGCGAGTATAGGCTTATCGTCACTAGCACCGTGACATCCTACTAGGTGGTAGAGTTTCGCAGCGTCTCGCCCGGATTGGTACCACCGCCTTACCTGTTCCTGCCGCCATAACATCATGACGTGTTCCGGTTTGGAGGGTAAGGTAGCCGGTAAACTTATTTTTGCTCGAGGCCTAACATACCTGCCTCAGGTTGGCAACACACCATTACCACATTTTGTGCCTTTAGGCGGCGTGAATTTCTTACCATCAGGAAATCCGTCTGCTTGTTTGCCTTCCATAATCATAAAAAAAACTCAAGAACGGACTCACCTATCCAAACCAAATATTTAGGCATTGTTCGGACTATGTAGTAGATAGTTTATATGAAGTTTGCATAAAATCGGTTGAGCGGTTCTTCATTTATCACATTTTTTGTAACTACTGAATTTAAAAAATGGCGGATCATTTTGTTAATTGGTATTTTTCAGTCAAATTGAAACCTTTTTTAGATGGTGATTGTGCTGTCATGTTGAAACTTTTTTCAGTTGTTTTTTCTTTTTTTGTTGTGTTATGTCATTCATGTGGTCATATACGTAGCGAAGCTCGTACCGGGCCGCTAATAAAATATATTTGTTACATTATAATTATAACGTTCCGTATTTGGTTGTTAATTTTGTACATTTTTTATGGAGCAACGCATAATATTTCGAGCCTCGTCGCAACGGATTTATATTTAAATGTACTGGGCAATGCAATTCGCCTCGACCTGACACGTCCAAGTATACGCTATCCTTTGGCACTCATGCGAATTTGTTAAGATATCGGGATAACAATTAGCCTATGTCCAATTTTCGCCTTTCGATAGAGTTACGTCCACATACAAAAATAATGACAAAACATCGTTCTGGTGCGACTTAAAAATGGAACAAAAAAACACAATTTTGTGTTTATAATCTTAGTTTTCGAAATGTGCTTTCTGAAATTTGAATAAAAATACTTTTTCTATCAACCTTTGTAAGTTCGTGATAACAACTATTCGGATTTGTGTAGTTCCAGGTAAATATTTTACAAAGTGAAATTTTATTCTAATCTATGATTCAACGTTTGCGAAATTTTTTTAAAATTGAAATGTTGTCCAATCGGAAACGGAAAATATTTTTGTGCATAAAGCTGCTCCGAAGTTATTGTTTTAAATATACAGGGTATTAGACGCATGGTTGAACAAACGAAAATTGTGAAAAGGTGGCATTTGGAGACGCTTTCAGGAAAATTGGAAATTACAAAGGGTTTTATTATTTTTTTATAGAATTTTTAGTTCTCCCAAAGTTTTAACTCCTAGTGCAATAACTTTTTTCGTTATTGACACAAGATTCGAATAAATTTTATATATATCGCAACAATTTAGTGTACTTATTCCAATAAAAATAAATGTTTTGTTTTTTGTTTGGGAGAATTCATGAAAAAATAAATAAAAAAATAGTAAAAAAGTAGACCAAGGGCCTTCTGAAAGCCATCAAGAATGCGAATAAACAGATGAATCTTTTATGAAAGAGACAACCGTCATTTCCCATTAACGTCACTGGTGTGATGCCATCTTTCGGTTTCCTATCCACAATCTTATCGTTTCCGATAAATGAAGGCAAACACTGACGTAAACTTAGGAAATACCGATGGGGAATTCTGATCCTGGCATATAACATTATTCTATTCCCTTACTGGTTAACTTACTCAGACATAAAGTGTGCCAACATTAAAAAGTATTTCAGTATTTTTATGACCTCACCTTTATAACAAGGCTAGCAAATTTTTTACCAATCTGAACTTAACCACCGCTCAAGAAATGAAAACCATGATTTTCAACTGGTTAAAAAGTCTCAATCCTGAAGAACGAACGAACGAAAAAGTTCGTAAAGGTAAACTATTGTTAACTGGCGTACGTGTCCATACACACCAACACACACACACACACACACACACACACACGCAAATATACTAACATTCACACACACATACATATATAAGAACACCCACAACAGTTTATTAAAAAAATGTAGTAACATGGAAGAGGAAGCGGTACCTACAACACAAGTCAACACTGAGTGTAGGTACTGAGTATCAATAATGAAAATATTACTACTGTAAAAAATGTACAAATATCCTTGTAATAAACTCTGTAATACATGTTTCTGCTAATAAATATTATTATTATTATCTCTATACCTCATTCACAATTTTAGTCGGCAACATTACTTATTCAAGATAAATACCTAGTAGTTAGTAGAAGATAAGATAAGATCTTTTATGGACTCTGCTCGATAATTTCTTTTAATTTACTTTTGAACTAGCTGCACCCGCGACCTCATCCGCATGATTTAACAAAAACAGTTTGTAATAAAAGTGACATTAGTTACTTCTTATTACATTAGCTACCTACTAGTGAAAATGCCGTTTAAATCGGTCAAGTCATTCAAAAATTAGATAGAATAAAGAAACAGACGGACAAACAAAAATTGTAAAAAATATTGTTTTCGTTCATGTAACATATATATCTATATGCACGTAGTAAAGAGCGGTTATTTTTTACAGACAGAAACTGTTATTTATTCTATTTATTTCTACATATAGAGGGTTACATCTAAAGCACCATTAAAATTTTGAGAAACGTTTCGAAATTGATACGACTTTCGATTTAAGAAAAAATTTAAATAATACAATTTTTAGCCGACGCAAATTACAATATGCATGGCTATACCGCAAACAAAGCATTAAACTAGTTCCCGCCGACCGCAGTCGCATTCGCAGGCTGGTGACATCATGACTTGTACTAGGTGCGACACAGTGATAACAAGTCAAGCATTTTTGCGGACTAAATTAAATGGATGTTTATAAAAAAAAAGTATCTTCACGCCCATATCCCCGAAGAGGTAGGCAGAGGTACAACCAAGGCACCCACGACTAACAGAAGACACTAAGTCCCACAATGTGATAGGTGGCAAGCCTATCGCCAACCGGGCACATTTCCAATCCCGACCAACATTTTTTTTTTAATTAGATATTAATTTTTGTTGGCCGACCCGGGACTCGATCCCGGGACCTCATGCAGTCAAGTCCAACACCCGGACCGCTAGACCACAGAGGCGATTTAGATGTTTATAAAAGTAGATATTGTAATTTGGCAATAATATTTAATATGCATAACCATTTAGGCCTTTAACCCTTTATATTCATATTTGGCCGGTCTCTTCAAAGTAACCCTGTATAGATTATATTTTGGTTATCAATTTGTAACTTGATGAATTAAATTTTAGGCAAAGGCCTACAGGATTGTGATTTTGGCATTCGATTCTTTTTAGCCAGTATAAATTGACCTGAAAATAAGTTGTTTGTATGTATGCAAGCAAGTTTATTGTTTTATTTTACAAAAATAAATAAATAATAATATAAAAAAGACGGGTTGCACTCCGGGAGTGCTGGCAGAAACAAAAACTTGAATATTAACGTTGTGCATTTTTGATATTTTGAAATGGTTAGGGAATAATTATGCACGAATTGCTTTAATTATCACTATGAAAGTACTATTGTTTATGTGGTAGAATATAACATTCATTTATTGCGCTATCGTACACAAACATGACAACATGAACTTGCGCCGTCTCACGAATTTTCGATCAGGTCACATGTCCTGACGCGAGTTTAGAAGATTTTACCCATTCCGAAGAAAGGGCGCAGCGCCGCTAAAGAAGTTTTCACTTCAATAAATAAGATCCCTAGACAAGTCACACAAATTGAATCTAACCCCAAAGTAAGCAAATTATATTTTTATGCTTGTGTTATGGGTGTTAGTCAACGATTCTAATACATAGAAGTACCTTAATACATACCAGAATAAATTTAATAAGCACCCAGACCTGGAAATGCAGACTTAAAAATCTTCATCACACAAATGCGTGCCCCCGACGGGAATCGAACTCGAGGCTCGCAGTTGATCAATGTAGTTACTACGTTAGTACGCTACTTCGCTAGCCACTCGACCAACGTGGCGGTCTAAAAAATTTAAGTCCAATAGGTATTGTTATAGAACTGTGGTAATACGTTATGTGTAATAATTAATAATTATTGACATATAGCCGATATATTAATTAACAAAGGGCATCAATATTTGCAAATTTGCTATTAATATTTGATATTCCGCTTCATAAGCTAAACAACCTAATAGATACAGTTTGGCTCCTAGTGACCTGAAATGTTATACTAACTCGATCCTTTGGGACTTCGTTATAAAATTTTTTAACCTCTGCAAAGCTTAACCATCTCTTATATTAAAAAAATGAAAGTAAAAGTACCCGTTCAAGTAAACAAAGAAACAAAATCCTCAGCTTTATAATATCAGTAAAGACTTTTTTAAAGGTAGCCTATGGTTCCGAGATGATCCGACATAAATTGTTCGTCGTATCACGATGTCCTTTAGGTACATGTGTAAAGTGCGCACAATATTACGTATAACTTAAAAACCACTAGCCATATGATAAAATTTGTTTGAGACCATCTCTACCTCCCCAAATTACCTATCTACCTCCCCAAAAAAAAAAAAACATTAAAACCTTTTCGTTACTATCCGAGTTGTTTATTACATAACAGTAATAAAAACAAAAACACGAAGTCGAATTGGTAACTCGTACTTTAATGCGAGCGTCAAGATGGAGGGACCAAGTCTCGGATTTTAATAAAACATGCATCAAAAAATTCTACCTAAATTCTACTATTTGCTACCTTTGCTTAAAAAATAGTACCTCATCATAAATATGTTTTTTAATCTATAAATATTGTTTGGGTTGGGTTGGGTCCCTCTACCTTGACGTCAAGATGGAGGGACCATTCTAATAGGCTGCTCCTGGAAGTATTTTACCCTACGTGATATTTTTCTACTTAAATTCTACTTTTATAAAAATAATGTGACGTGTCTGAAACACAAACAGTTTTTAAAATATCGACTAAAATAGTTGGTCCCTTCATCTTGACAATTCAACAAGTTGCTTTTTCCGGACACTGGTTAGTTTTTTTGCAACTTTTTGGTGGTCAATATGTTTTACCTAATTTCTACCTTGATAATTTATATTTTTGTTTAAACTGAAGTTGGCTTTTCACCTTCTAACGAGTTCTGATATCTGATTCTGAATTTGTTCTGGTTTAAATCGATTAATAAGGAATTGATAAGTACAAAAACAATGTTTTGTAAACATGGATGTTATATTTA
>NJDC01003469.1:30952-43989 GCA_002245475.1 Calephelis virginiensis
TTACTCGTAAGTTAATTTGTCCCTTTCTGGGGCTAGCTAAGAACTTTAGGCCACGCTGCTATGTCGTCCGTATTAATGAATTCACCTAATTCAGTCATAAGTCATTATATACAAAGTCATGCCAGGATCTTGGGTAAAGCGGTGGCTTCGTTACTCGAGCTCATTTGGTGAGATTTGGCGGCGGGAAGGAAATACATGATACACTAATTTCATCATGATTATTTAATTTCTGCATTTTAATGGAACAATATTACTCATAATAAACACGGAGTTCATTAATTATAAAAACGATATTTTTCACAATGGCGCCAAAACTCAAGAGATTTTTAATGTTACTTCAATAACCGAAAGTTTTACAAATTTACCAAAATTTTATTTTATTTTTTGATATAAGCCTTAGCATCTGCCATTAGTCAAGTATAAGTTTGCATAAAATTATTCAAAATTAGTCGTTGTCATAAAATCTCTTTTATTTCGTGAGTTTTGGCGGCAACGAGGAAATACACGATTTTTTTCACAACTGTTTTTTTTTTCATTTTTGTGCACTTAAGAATATTGTACAAAATGCCACTAAAATTTACTTATTTTACTCAATCTGTACCTACAAGAAATTCAATAATTACAAAACAAAGCTGCTAGTACCGTTTCTATCGATGACGCCAAAACTCGAAGTCGTGAAGACGAATAAAGTACTCAGTCCTAGTTTATTGATATGGAAGAGATGATATAAAACGCCAACACCAATGTCTATAACGCTGTTGGGTTGAGTTTCGCGGAGGTTATGAATCTCAAAAGCCCAACCTAAAGTTGGGAACATATGAATACTACTTTAAAAAAAAGTATCTTCACGCCCACATCCCCGAAGACGTAGGCAGAGGCACAACCAGGGCACCCACGACTAGCCGAAGACACTAAGTCCCACAATGTTTTAGGTGGCAAGCCTATCGCCAACCGGGTACATATCCAATCCCGAGCAACATTTTTTATTAGAAAATTGGAATACTCGAGTTTTCTTTTTGTTGCCATACCCGTGATTCGAACCCAACCGACCGACCTCATGCAGTCAAGCCCAACATCTGGACCAGTAGACCACAGATACGACATACTACTGCTACAACTTTTGTTGTCTATTAGCGATTATAACATCTTATTAACAAATCCAACTTGTAGTCACTACATAGTATAAAACAAAGTCGCTTCCTCTGTACCTATGTCCCTCTGGATGCTTAAATCTTTAAAACAACGCAACGGATTTTGATGATTTTTTAAATAGATAAAGTGATTGAAGAGGAAGGTTTATATGTATATTTTATAACCGTGCGAAGCCGGGCAGGCTGCTAGTAATGTAATAATTCAAAGTACGATGGTTAATGTCATAAATCTTAAGTTTGTCGCATGATAACCAGCAAGTTTGAAATAAACTTGGAGCTCAATTTTCTGATGTCTCGTCCTTCAGCGAAAGTGATATAACTGACCTAATATACACAAATTAAATTGCTCCTCGTGGCGATTTATATTCCTTCGTTAAAAGTTTATTAAAACATTTTAAAACTGTGCCTCTGTGGTCTAGTGGTTCCGGAGTTGGACTTGACTTTATTAGGTCCCGGGTTCGATTCTCGGGTCGGGCAACAAAAATAAAATGTGGTATTTCTAATTTTCTAATAAAAAATGGTCCCAGGGATTGGATATGTGCCCGGTTGGCGATAGGCTTGCCACCTATCACAGTTTGGCTAGTCGTTGGTGCTCTGGTTGTACCCACTTACCTCTAGCGTATGCCTACCTCTTCAGGGATATGGGCGAGAAGATACTTACTTAGTTCCACCAAAAAAAGATTTTAAACATCTAAAATAAATTTAGTCTCTGCATAGAAGAATCACCACTAACATCTTACATTATTATTTGTATCATATAAGCAAAATACAACGATTCAAAATACAATAAAACTGTGGCCTAGTTTCATTTAACGAAAATGCTTTAAACGTAAAATGAATGAGAATGCAATGCGACTTCACCGCAATCCAGAAAAAGTTTGAAAGCAGCTGTTTATGAAACAAATACTAGAAATTTGGAGGTTGACAGTTCACGAGGAAATCGCTCAGGTCTCATCTGAGGCTGGTGTCAAAAGTCTCCTTAACAGGCGTGTTGGTATAAAAAGAGTAATGAAGCTGGAATAGTTTGCAGCGATCGTGACAGTTCGAACTCGTGACTCTTTTGTTACTGACTTGGCGTGATAAAATGTAAGTGTTACATACAACTTTGAGAAGTAAGTAAGTAAATATCTTCACGCCTATATCACGGAAGAAGTAGTCAGATACACAACTAGTGCACCCACGACTAGCCGAAGTCACTAAATCCGACAAAATGATAGGTGGCAAGTCTTTCGCCAACAGGGCACGCATCCAATCCCGAGAATTTTTTGTAATTTGAAAACTGGAAAAATCAAATTTTTCTTTCTGTTGCCCGACCCCGGAATCAAAACTGGGCCCTCATGCAGTCAAGTCCAATACCTGGACTGCTAGAACTCAGGCGAAAAAGGATTATTCATATAATATTAGAAAGCAAACAGTTTCAAAAGTCATTTCTAAAAGATAGACTACAAAGTTGCAGCATCCCTATGCCCTGTTTATCAGACGTTATATCTACGTTAGAAGAACTTTTTACAAGTTCTTATAAATAACTTTATCAAAACTACGAATCTATAAAGTCCCAATTTACAAGATATTATAAGAACATTGTTTATAAGTTTATTATTGAAAATTAATATTACTTGGAAATGATTTTTTATAATTTTTATCTCCTGTTGTTTAAAAAAATGTTATAAACAAATGCATTGTTTATGAGATAACATTGATAATAAATTAGTATCAACTAAACATTTCAGCTGAATTTGTTCTTTAACTAATAAAGAATAAATAAGTCTTGGATGTTTTCATCATATCTCCATTAGTTTATAAATTATAATAATTTTAAGGATGAAAAACCAGGCAAGAATGACGAAATTATGGACAACGAATATTTTAAAATTAAAAGAAAATAGTAAAAAAATAAAATAAAAAAACATGTCTGTTTTTGTGACAATAAGTAAAATGAGACAAAAAAATAAAAGGTGTTTTTTTTTGTTTATAAGAAATTGTTTATTGCATAAACAAATTTTTTAAATCAAAAAGAAAAATAAATAATGATTTAAAAAAATGGTTCCTTAATGTTAATTAGAAGTGAGAGAAAATAATTGTTAATCAACAAATGCGTTTTTCTGCAATAATTTTTTTTAAGAAACGGTTTTTTAAAAAAAAATCATAATAATATCAAATATTATGTTATCGAAAAAAAAATTTTAAATTATCTCATAAACAACGCATTTGTTTATAACAATTTTTTAAACAATAGGAGATAAAAATTATAGAAAATCATTTTTAAATAGCTTCTGATCATAAGAAAACGGATCAATAATAAATAATATTATGAAAAAAATAATTTTTCAATGTTTAATAAAGCCTTATAATTTTTCACCTGAGTAAATTGTTAGTTACAAAATGAAAATTTACAATTTTCTTATTTTTCCAACGACAATATATTCTTAAACCTTTGAAAAATAGCTCCACGAAAGGAAAAAAATCCTAGATTAATAGTTTAACAATTATCGCACTTGCAATGTTAATGTTCGTGCTACAAAAAATGTTAATTAATTAATGAATAACTTATTGAAAAATCGCGATAAAAATTTTTTGATTACAGATTATTGTTTATTGATCTGTCTTGTAGGCACCTGAATTTTTTCAAATTTTAATTTTCATATTTAATAAGTTTAAATAATATTTTTTCATTAAACTTCCGAAGGAGGCGTGGCTTGCGCAAGCCGGAGTACTCGTTTTCGGGCGTATTTTCAACCCTCTGGGAAAATTATAAATATTAGTCCTATAAATCCTTGAGTCGGAAGTTCCTCTTCTTTCTGAATCTTTTTTCAAATTTGAAAAAACTTTATTAGTTTTTGAGATATTTGCAAAAAAAAGGGGGGGCTTTTTTTAGTTAACTGTTAATAACTTTTGTAATTTTTATTTGCGGAACTTCATTGTTTTTCGAAAACTTTCTAGATGCCATTCCGAATCGAATGACACCTTAATCATACTTTTCGGAGACTGCTGAAAAAAGTTGACCAAAAAGGTACATATTGACCAGACTATACGTGAATTTCTATCAAATAATTTCACAGGAGTTGAAGGTTGTATACATTTTTTATAATTCAGAAATCCATATATTTATACAATTAACTTATGGTCTAGCGGTTCTGTGGTGGGCTTGACGTTATGAGGTCTCGGTTTCGAGCCTCGGGTAGTGCAACAAATGAAAAATGTGATTTTCAATTTCCTAATAAAAATAATATTGCATATCCAATATTTTGTGCCCGGTTGGCAATATTGTATGTGTTAATGCTATAGTAGCCCGTAAACAATAAACAATCAGTAGCATCTTTGTCTTTTGAAAACCTGATATTTTGTGCTCCTTCCTCCTTCTCCTTTGTATTTTTGCCTTAGCATATACTTAATAATTTTTTTTTGTTTTTATGATATTGGAAGGCAAACAAGCAGACGTATTTCCTGATGGTAAGAAATTCACGCCGCTTAGTCACCATAGGCGGTAACGGTGCGTTGCCAACCTGAGGTCTTGATGTTAGGCCTCGAGCAAAACTAAGAAGATATATCTGTCGAAAAAAGAATAGTCAAAATCGGTTGGCCGTTGGCTAAATAGTCACATAACAAACGTAAAAAACAAAACATTTAAACGAATTGAGAACCACTTTTTTTATTGTAGTAGTAGTAGTAGTAGAAGTAGTATCTTCACGCCCATATCCCCGAAGAGGTAGGCAGAGGTACAACCAAGGCACCCACGACTAGCCGAAGATACTAAGTCCCACAATGTGATAGGTGGCAAGCCTATCGCCAACCGGGCACATATCCTATCCCGACCAACATTTTTTTATTATTAGAAAATTGGAAAAATCCAATTTTCTTTTTGTTGGCCGACCCGGGATTCGAACCCGGGACCTTATGCAGTCAAGTCCAACACCCGGACCGCTAGACCACAGAGGCTTATTGTGTTGGTTAAAAAACTGTATGTTAACATCAGAATTGTGATAAACACGTCTCCAGTATTTCAACTAAACTCTAGCTTGTTCAGCGTGTAAGGACGAAACTAACAGTCACAGCTTGATTGATTGATGGGGCTAGTTGGAAACCCTTTGTAACTTCCCAGATACATTGTTGTCAGAATATGAGACCATTTAGATATTTTGTGATAAATCACTTTAGCTAACTTCTTTAGTATTTGTGGTACCCTCCTTGGCCGAGAAGTTAGCGTGTACGTTAGCACCTATGATAGATTGTGAAGAGTTAGGTTTGATTCTCATAAGCAATTTGTAATACGTCAAAATATTTTATTCAGTACGTTGGTGCTATTTAAAAGGATCTTATTTATTAATTGCTTTACTGCAAATAAATGATTATCATTTACTTATGATATTTTGTTTTGTGATACTTGAAAAATTTAATTATTGGATCCACTCAAACGTCCGTCGCTACTAAACTATCACTGATAAAATAGTCTGGTCAACAGGTGCCTTTTCTTTTTTCTTTTTTCAAACGAAATTTCCTCCTCTTTCTGCATCTTTTTTCAAATTTGAAAAACCTTTATTAGTTTATGAGATATTTGCAAAAAATTAAACCCCCATTCTTTTAGTTAATTGTTAATAACTTTTGTAATTTTTATTTGCGGAACTACATTGTTTTTCGAAAACTATTTAGATGCCATTCCGAATCGAATGACACCTCAATCATAATTTTCGGAGACTGCTGAAAAAAGTTGACCCAAAATGGCACTTGTTGACTAGACTAAAACGTATTGCGAAACGTTCGACGCTACTAAACCATACCATACGCCGGCACTAACTACAATTTATAAAAATGTCATCCAGCAATTTATTTTAATATCTTAAGTCCTAATAAAAAGTTAATTTGTACTCATTTTTTTTTTTTGATATTGGAAGGCAAACAAGCAGACGGATTTCCTGATGGTAAGAAGTTCTCGCCATCTAGAGACACCAAAGGTGGTAATGGTGCGTTGCCAACCTGAGGCTGGGATGTTAAGCCTCGAGCAAAAGTAAGTTTACCGGCTACCTTACCCTTCAAACCGGAACACGTCATGACGTTATAGCTGCAGGAATAGGTAAGGCGGTGGTACCAATCCGGGTGAGTTGCTGCAAAACTTTACCACTTAGTCAGATGTCACGGTGTTAGCGACGGGGAGCATATGCTCGCCTTTTGCGAGCTGCCTGGCAGCAAGGCAGATGGTCTATTCTGCGAAGGAGCCCAGACTAACACGGGGGAAAAAATTAAATCAATTAAATTTAAATCAATTTTTATTTTTCAATTTAAACATTCTATTTACCTATTTTTCTAACGAAACATTAGGTAGGTCCGTCTGTCTGCGGCATCATTGTTCTAAACAAAAGGATCGTTTTTAAAATTTTTCACTTTATTTCATCTGAGTATTTTTTATAATACACAGGTGTTTTGTAAGGCACATTGTGCAAGTCTACCGGCTGCGTTACCCTAACCGGTATATCGTCGCTTATATTACAACACTGCGAATATGCATTTTCGCTACTTTACGTTTGTGGAGATTCGCGGTGTTTATGTCAAAAATCAACAAATAACAACATTCACGGTGACACAATTTTTGAAATTACAGCCTCTTATTAGCCGGTTTATTAGGATGCTATTGATCAAAAATACGTAGAATTAATTTCTTTATTCGGTAAATTAAAAAAATAGCGTAACGTAAAAAATGCATTTTCGCGGTGTTGTAATATAAACGACGATATGTCATTGTCATTGCAGCGGTAGGAATAGGTGAGACGGTGAATCCCTGCCTGGATGAGTTGCACCACTCTACCACAGTAATATCACAGTATTATTAAGGACTAGCTGTTGCCTGCGGCTTCACCCGAATTTTCACAGAAACACGTTTTACGATCGGGATTAAAAGTATCCTTTACGTTAATCCAGTCACAATCTATCTGTGTTCCAAACTTCAGACAAATCCGTTCAGCCATTCGGGCGTGAAAGAGTAACAAACATCCATACATACATACAAACTTTCGCAGTTATAATATAAGGATAATACTTTGCGAATAGCGGTGTCCTGTAATTCAAATTAAAAAAAACATTAGTCCCAAGATGGTACCGTAAGCTGTTGAAAATAAATATCGTTAAGTAGTTAGTATAAGATCTAAAGGGAGATTACAAAAATTGCTAACTGGTATGACATGAACCTTGAATATAGTAAAGGGTTGTATAAAAAATGTAAGAAAGGTGCTTCAAAGTTTATTTCGTTCAATGTATTTTTTTTGAAAGGAACATTTTATCAAAATTATTAAGATTTAAAATAACATTCCATAATTCATAAACATTAGTCCCAAGATGATACCATAAGCTGTTGAAAATAAATAACCTTAGCGTAATATCTTCAGGGAGATAGCATAAATTACTCCGACAGGACTAATAAAATTACGCGCTCCTTGTAACTAATTCTGGATATACGCAGGCGGTTAAGTGGGCAGAAAATAAAAGTTTTATTACATTTTGTCCAGAAATCAAATTGGTACTTATGTACAGATATTTGGCAGTGTTTTCGATATTTCATCAGATTTCACAGTTACATAGAATATTCATGCCATTTTTAAATTATGAAACCTAAAATAACAAGCAATTCTTAACCTACTATAATAAAAAGAAGTTTTAAATTCATCGCTATGATTCTTGTAAGTTCGTTACGCGATTTCGCAGCCAAACACCAATGGATTTTTATAGTTATTTTCTTGGAACGTAGAGCATGATTTGGATTGTTTCTGAGTTAAACTCAGTAATGCATGTGGGTATGTGGTCTCAACAATCCATGTTGGATTTTGTTTGTGCTTTGCTGTTCTGTAGAGAGGACTAAACTCCAAAGTCCAGACTAGAACACGACTTTCACTGTCGTTATGGCTTCAGGAAAATATGAGGCGTTGAAAACTATTTTAAAAATACGGTTTCTATATAAAATTACTTTTACACGACCTGTCAAACTATTATACTAATATGTATTACATTATTATACAAACTATAGAAGCTGGTAACATATTATTGTATGTACGTACTATCGTAGATTACGTGCGCGGCTTATAGCCGTGATTTACAAATATGTACATAGCGTCCGCGGACTCATTAGGTTGACAAAAACATCCAGCGCACCAGACACCTTTCGGACGTCTGAACGCTCAAGGTCCCGTCTGCGACTTACGTCCAATAGTTTGCAAGGCTCAGTGTACTCTCATTATCTAGATACCCTGTATGTCCTCCGATAGAATGTTTCCAGTTTAATATAGAACTGTAAATGTTAGTGCCAAGTTCTGATATTTACTTTTATACATCCTCCTCATAAATATTTGTCACGTTATGTCGTAACCAGTGATGACATCATCAGCATCATCATGTATGTGCAATTGCGGTCTGCAAGAATTAGTCGATTATTTTGTTGATGTATATCCATATATTTTGTATTTTTTGTCGGCTAAAAATTGTAATTTGTATAGCTTTTAATTTTTAATTACTACATAGGTCAAAAGTGTCATCGACTCTGAGTAGTTTCTAAAAACATTAATGGTCTTTTAAATGTAACATAGCATAGTAGAAACATCTTTTTATTACAAATCTTCAATTTTAGGCAAAACTGTTTTGAGCGGGGTATTTTTTTTTTTTTTTTGCATGGGCACTAGCAGCTGCCGTTTGCATCAAGATACCCGATTTAACAAACGTGGGCTATAAATTCAGTTATTATAGAAAACCATGTCAGGGTCTTAAATAGAGCGGTGGCCTCCTTACTCAAGCTCGTTTAGTGAGATTTGGCGGTAACGAGGAAATACCTACACGATACAGATTTTTTTTTATAGAAACTTCACTTGTGCACTTTAACTGAAAAAAAAAACGACAGGTTGCACTCCGGCAGTGCCGGTAGAAGTGAAAACTTGAATATTAACGTTGTGCATTTTTGATATTTTGGAATGGTTAGGGAATAATTTTACACGAAATGCTTTATTTATCAGTATGAAAATACTATCATTTATGTGGTAGAATACAATATTCGTTTATTGCGCTATCGTACACAAACATGACAACATGAACATTCGCGCAAGCGCCCTCGCCATCTTAAGAATTTTCGATCATGTCACGTGTCCTGACGTGAGATTATAAGTTTTTACCCATTCCAAAAAAGTGCGCAACGCCGCATTAGAAGTTTTCACTTCAAAATTGTTTAAAAAGGCACCCAAATTCACTAAATATACACGAAATTCACTAATTACATAAAAACTGCGTTCATCTTCACCTCTTTCAGCAGGATACATCACAAACTTTATATTTCGTAAAGTTATGAATTTTCGCTATTGTGATTTTCTTATATCAACATTTTTCACCTCGCACATCTTTGTGAAACGTTAAAAGCATGTACATATTCCTGAAAGCTCAAATACTTCTGGTATTTCACATGTATACGGCCGTGATGAATATTTAAAAGTTGCCGTTTGCCTCCTATTATCACTTTTCTTTACCTGATTCCCAAATTACTAATGTATGTGGTTTCTTCCTCTGTGGTATAGCGGTCCAAGTGTTGGACTTGACCTTGTGAGGTCACGGGATTGAATCCCGGGGTGGGCAACGAAAAGAAAATGTGGTATTTCCAATTTTCTAATAAAAAAATGTTGCTCGGGATTGGATATGTGCCTGGCTGGCGATAGATTTGCCACCCACATTGTAGATTTTAGTGTCTTCGACTAATCGTGGGTGCTCTGGTTGTGCCCCTGCATATCTGTTCGGGTATATGGGCGTGAAGATACTTTTTCTAAATATTACATTTTCACACGTCAGCATTCCGTATTAATCATTACATAGTATAAAACATAATCGCTTTCCATTGTCTGTCCCTTTGTATGCTTGGATGTTTAAAACTACTCAACTGGAGAGTTTTGGCGCCATCAAGAGAAAAGATGGTCGAAGTTTTTTCATAATTATTGAATTTCGTGTTGATATTGAGTGAAATTAGTTATTTTGGTGGCATTTTGTACAATTTTGTTCAGTGAAAGTGCACAAATGAAATAATCATGAAGAAATTAGCGTATCGTGTAATTCCTCGTTGCCGCCGAATCTCATTACATGAGCTTGAGTAAACAGGCCACCGCTTTACCCAAGAGCCTGACATGACTTCCTGAGGACTTATGACTGATGACTATTTAAAATTAATTGAAATTGATATAAAATTTGATGCAAATTTCTACTTGACTAATGGCTAAATACTAACGTGAAGGCCAAAACCTAAAGAAAGAAAAGAAAGAACTACTCAACTGATTTTGATGAGGTTTTTTTAATAGATAGAATTCGATTCGATCGTTTAAAAGACCGTGCTTTGAAAAAATACTGTTTTAGTTTAACGTTCAGTAGTTATTTAGTTGGATGTTACTGTTACTATGTCAGTTGGATGTTAGTGTAACTATGTCAGTAAC
This sequence comes from Calephelis virginiensis, assembly GCA_002245475.1. Taxonomy (NCBI): domain Eukaryota; kingdom Metazoa; phylum Arthropoda; class Insecta; order Lepidoptera; family Riodinidae; genus Calephelis; species Calephelis virginiensis. The sequence goes on from NJDC01003469.1 coordinate 41,541, forward strand.
ATCCAATTAAATAAATACTGAACGTTAAACTAAAATAGTCTTTCTATCTTTAGTTTCAAAGCCTTGTTGATGATGTAAAAAGTGAAACCGGTAGGGTATAGAGTAACGAAAAGTATTACCTAAATAAAGTGTATAGTGAATAAGTACAAGTGTTTACTACAAAAAAGTGTGTATACAGTGGAATTCCACCAAGTGCCGACGATAACAAGTATAGATTCTTAAGTTTATAACCCTGAAACATTAGTATAGCTTAATACGGGCAAATTAAATTAAAGCCCACAAAAGGCAAATCGTGTTGCCTAGTAGTTTGAAGCCGCACTGCTAAAAGTGGCAACTAAGTTCAACATTACTGATTCTAGTTGTAGAGAGAATCAGGGCCAGCCTGTGATAAATGGTACCATTTATTCAAAACTATTGTGCTTTATTGTGTAATAAAGCTAATTGTCTCATGATGAATATTCGTGGCTTTTGACGTTAGAATATTGCTGATAACCCGCGACTTCGTCAGCGTTGAGTAATTACTTCAATTAGCAGCTTTGGTAAATTTTAATTTTCTTTATCGCCTCTGTGGTCTAGCGGTCCGGGTGTTGGACTTGCATGAGGTCCCGGGATCGAATCCCGGGTTGGCCAACACAAAGAAAATTGGATTTTTCCAATTTTATAATAAAAAAAATGTTGGTCGGGATTGGAAATGTGCCCGGTTGGCGATAGGCTTGCCACCTGTCACATTGTGGGACTTAGTATCTTGGGCTAGTCGTGGGTGCCTTGGTTGTACCTCTGCCTAACTCTTTAGGGATATGGGCGTGAAGAAACTTTTTTTTTAGTTTTCACACAAATTTTCATCCCGTATGTATTTCTTTGGCAGTTGTTTTTTTTTTTAAGTATGGCCTATGTTTAAAGTCGGGTATTTTAGCTGATCAATACTTGTTTAATGACAGGTATTGAAAGGCAAAGAAGCAGACGGATTTCCTGATGGTAAGTAATTTAACCTACTAGAGACACCAAAGGTGGTAATGGTGGGTTGCCACAATAAGGCCGGGATGTTAGGCTTCGAGCAATAGTAAATTTAGCGGTTACCTTATCCTCCGAACCGGAACACGTCAATGGCAAGCACTGACTTTATGGTGACAGGAACAAGTAAGGCAGTGGTGCCCGCTGGTAGAGTTGCTGTAAAAGTCTACTACCTAGTCAGATGTCAGGGTTTGTGGCCGTAAGCCTATGCTCGCCTCTTATGAGCTTCCTGGCAGAAAGGGAGATGGTCTATTCTGCAAAAGGAGCCCGGACCAACACGGGGACAAATACAAGAAACGAACGAACGAAGTTTGTAGGACAACTATAAAGTAGTCCCCGTGTTGGTATGGTTCCACTGAGTGAAATAGACGAGCTTGGGATCGTAATAGGCGAGAAAAGGTTATTATTAATAATATTACGCGTGGTAGAGTGCTATGCGGGAATTAGCCCGGGTAGGGATCCACCACCTACCCTATTCCTGCCGCCGTAATGACTGTCATTTTCCGGTACAGAGAAAGGGTAGCCGGCTTGCACAATAGGCCTATCATCCTTGCTAAAGGACAGCGACGCACCTGTAACATCTAGGGAACTACAAGCCACGGATGTTTTTTTACCATCAGTTACGGCATTTTCGCTCTAAAAAAAATCTTAAAATTGATACGTCATACTACCATTACAATTTGTTAAAAGATCGTATAAGGAAATACATACACCTCATTAAGCCTTACATTAAGACCAAAGGACAGCGACACACCTGAAACATCAATGGTGTCTGTAGGCTACGGTGTCCTTATCGTCAGGATAGTCGTATCCTTATTCGCTGATTTAAAACATATCTGTACTAAGTTACTAACTTTGATAAGCTGAATCTGGCCTACGATTTAATTAGATCTAACTTAGTCCATGCACAGCTTGTATTAGAGCATTTAGTTAGTATCAGGATAACATATGTGCACTGGTATAAGACGCGTTCAATTGCACTTACTAATTAGGCTTCAGACAAATTACACGTTTCCAATTACAAAGCATTAATTGTTTATTGGCTATAATTAAAGTCCATGATACTAATTATAAACACAAACTTAAAAAGAGTGAGTTCTGTATATTAAATACTTACACCTGTATTCAAGAAGCTTACCTGGCTAAGTAATAAAAAAACGCTGCTTGAAGTTCGACAGTGAGACAGAACTCACGGAGCGATTTTCACCCGCGCCCGCGGCGGTCGCGGTTTTGCAATTTTATTTCAAATCTCACGAGACTGTTGATTTTACGGTCCCGCGGTTGCCGTGGTTGAAATTATCACCCGAAAACTTGGCGGTTGATTATCGCGCGGCCGGTGGTTGCTTAATCAGTACAAATAGTACAAAATGGTCGCCCGCCAAGCGACCGCAGAGCGCGCGGTAGCAACCCGCCGAGGCGGCGGGAGATCGCCGCCCGC
>NJDC01003469.1:44508-67765 GCA_002245475.1 Calephelis virginiensis
AGCCGCGCACGCGGCGGTCGCGGTTTTGCGATTTTATTTCAAAACTCACGAGACTGGTGATTTATGCGGTCCCGCAGCTGCCGCAGTTGAAATTATCGACCGCAAACTTGGCGGTTGATTATCGCGTGGCTGACGGTTGCTTAATCAGTACAAATAGTACAAAATGGTCGCTCGCCAAGCGACCGCAGAGCACGCGGTAGCAACCCGCCGAGGCGGCGGGAGATCGCCGCCCGCACGATTAACGCTGCCGCGGTAACCGCAAACAACCGCAAACGCTGCGGGTGAAAATCGCGTCGTGAAATGTGATCTTACTTTTTGCATATAAATCTACATTCTACGGAATCTGTGACTTCTTTCTCTTAGCTATGCGCTTCTTACGTCAAGCCATCTAACTCATGAACATTACCTAGAACTGATATTGAACGTAGTAACGTAAGGAACGCATAGCTAAATGTCGTACTTCGCGCAGCGTTTTTACGTACTTAGCCAAGTAACCTTCTTGAATGCGGGTGTTAAAATGCAAAAACCGACTCAAACTATTTCATTTGGTACGTCGCGATTTGATATTTTTTTTCGAAAGATAGCAAAAAGCATATAAAACATCAGTTGAACAACATACACATAGGCTTAAGTTTTGGACAATTGCTGGAAGTCAGTAAAATATATTTTCTAAGAAAACCCTTTATAGAATTTTTTAAATCCCTGATGGAAATGAGGGGTGATATAAGTTTACCGGGTATGTATGTCTGCGGCAATATATCTTTTGAACGGATGGAGCAATTTCAACTCCAAAGTAAGTGAATTACGAGTAGATACCTATGTGTTTACATTGTGGGTGCTAGTCAACGACACTATTACAAATTAATACTTAAATATCTACCAGTATAAAAAATAATAAATAATAATACAGAAATCAATGTTCTTAGCACAAATGCTGCTGCTGTCGGGAATCGAACCCGAAATTCGGGTTTGATCGATAGAGTTGCGTTTACGCTAGCCCCTTTGCTAACAAGGTGGTCAAATAATTATAATATAATCTTCAAAGTATTTCATAATATAATAACCAATTTTCGTGGTTTTCCAGCTTTAGATTGCTTTTTCCAGGTTCAAAATAAACGTTTCCGGAAATTAATATACGAGCTATGCGATCCCCGCCTGCTTTTTCGCTTCTTGCACTAAAGCGTGAGATTTGATCTGGATGCATATTAGAAACATGTTCCAGTCCGGAGGGCAGCTGGTTAGCTCGGACAATTAGTCTAACAATCCGACCGCAGAAGAGCAACGCACCTAAAAAATCTTAGTAGGCTGCTGCTATCTTTTACTATCCTGGTAGTCGCGTGCCTTTTCGCTGTCTTTTGCAAAAAAAAAAAGTGCAAACAAGTTCGCCGGTTCGGCTAGTAGCGAATACATTTAGTCATAAAATGCAGTAAGAAAAGTATTTCGTGCATAAAATCATCTACACTCATTTGTTTTAACTATGAGGACAATTTTACATAAAACCTGCATAGTTAGGAACTTTAATAATATCAAGCTCGAAATGGAAGTGTAATACAATCTCTATTTGATACAGTTTTACGAAACTAGCTTTTAGTTTCGTACAACATTGTTCAAACACTCCGATAACTAATTGTAACACTTCCAGTTATTTCTGTTTTGTTAATTTGCTAATTATTCTATTTTAGTTTTCTGTTAGTAGTTTTTAAGCTAAAATAAAAGTTCTTGGCTCTCTTATACTGCGTTTTCCCTACTGAATAAGGGCAAGCTCGACAGCTAACTTTTGAAACGCGTTAAGTAACTTTGCAACTTAAGAAACAAGTAATGGTAAGTCACTAATATGGTGACTAATATGGTAATATGTGACCGACCTTTATGGTGTTTGTGCACTTACCATGAGTTTCAGGTTCGTTGACTTTACTATACTCACAATCTTCGCCATAAATTATTCGTATGAAAACTTCGAACAGCGCCTCTATCAGTAACTAAGAAAAGATTTTTTTTCGATATGTTAATTACATAATCTATAGTCAGACTACTTTTACGATTTGGTAGTATGACGTAATCATTTAGTGTTTATGGTGTCTACAAGCATTATTTCAATTCTAAAGTATCTTCACGCCTATATCCCCGAAGAGGTAGGTAGAGGTACAACCAAGGCACCCACGACTAGCCGAAGACACTAAGTCCCACTATGTGATAGATGGCAAGCCTATCGCCAACCGGGCACATTTCCAATCCCGACCAACATTTTTTTTTAATTAGAAAATTGGAAAAATCCAATTTACTTTTTGTTGGCCGACCCGGGATTCAAACCCGGGACCTCATGCAGTCAAGTCCAACACCCGGACCGCTACACCATACAGGCGATACTACAGATTCTAATTTTTTTGATTATCTGTTACCACCAAGAAAACTGTGTGAAGCTGGAATCAGGACTGGTAAGTGCGCACATGCCCAAAGCACATGCCGTCCGCAGACGCTTACTGCTGACACAAACACCCAGCGCCCCAGATATCTTCCGGACGTCCGAACACTCAAGGTCACGTCCGCGACTTACGTCCGATAGTTTGCAAGGCTTAATGTCCTCTCGTTATCTAGATACCCTATAAGTCGCGACAGTACGACAGCCGCATTCAATAGTTTGTTTCCAGTTTGATTGTTAGCTGAAACCTAACATAAAAAGGTACAAAACTCAATATAAAAATAAACAAAAGTAAAAAGTATCTTCACGCCCATATCACCGAAGAGGTAGGCAGAGGTACAACCAAGGCACCCACGACTAGCACTAAGACCGAAGAAGAGAAGCTAGAAGACACTAAGTCCCACAATGTCATGGTCATAGGTGGCAAGCCTATCGCCAACCGGGCACATTTCCAATCCCGACCAACATTTTTTGTTTATTAGAAAATTGGAAAAATCCGATTTTTCTTTTTGTTGGCCGACCCGGGATTCGAACTCGGGACCTCATGTAGTCAAGTCCAACACCCGGACCGCTAGACCACAGAGGCGAATAAACAATAACGTGTGTAAAAATGAACGTATGTGTTGAAAGCTTCAAAGTTATTACAATATGTCAGAAACAGTTTGTCGTTACATCAGTAAACAGGAACGTGAACGTGACTCGGAATACGTTTTTAAATCTATATTGAAGCTTTTGTCTGGCATTGAAAGGTAAAATTGCTAATTAAAAAAACTTAGAAATAGAAAGAGTAACTAACTCTTAACTCCTGATGTTATATTATATATTACTAGGTAGAGTTTCGTAGCGACTCGCCCGAATTCGTACCACTACACCGCTTTACCTATTCCTGCCGCTATAACGTCCAATTCTTGCCGTTGACGTGTTCCGGTTGGGGTAAGGTAGCCGATCAACTTGATTTAGCTCGAGGCCTAACATTCCGGCCTCAGGTTGACAACGCACTATTACCACCTTTGGTGTCTCTAGGCGGCGTAAATTTCTTACCGTCTGCTTGTTTGCCTTCCGTCATCATAAAAAAAAAATTAAATATGTGCTCGCTACAGGTAGGTTTTTGCACTACTATAATGAGCCTTCGCACAAGGCCATCCTTGTGAATGAATTTTTTACTAAATACTTAAGAAATATTATTAAACAACCATGGTGGTTGTAACCAGAAGCAGCGTTTAATATTGTTTTTAATGTTAGATCATTCATTGGCATAAGTGTAACGTTTCTAAAGAAGCATGCTATAAAGATAATAAAATAAATTTTGACGAGTAATAAATATTTTGTGTATTATTGATATTTTCTCGGTACTTTCTTGACAGAGTAGTATATTAAGTATCTTCGCCCTCTTATCACGAAGGTACAACGACGTCGACAACGATTAGCCAAATGCACTTTTTCCCGCAATGAGGCAGATGTCAAACCAATCGGGTACTCGGGTAATAACCGGATACTTATTCAATCCTGGATAATGTTGTTTGAATTACCAAACATAAAAAAACATATTTTTATTTTAGCACTTGCCCTGTGCTTGGGATAAATTTCTATAAATTTTAAAGAAACTTAGTGGGTACTCAAAATTGTGTATCTATAGGACATAACTAACGTTAACGGGTTAGAAAGGAATTAAAAATTTCGCCACGGGACTTGAATCTTCATTAGCTCAATTGGTTAGAGCATTCGTCGGCTTGAGACGAAAGGTTACAGGTTCAAATCCTGTCTGGGGCGAAATTTTTTCTTTCTTTAAAATTTATAGAAATAAAAAAACATTTTTTTTGAGTTGCAATGCTGCGGAGATACCCGCGATTTCATGTAATCAAATCGAATACTGAATCTCTAGAATATATACGAAATTGTACATACAGTTAAATATTTCAATGGAGGGTTACCAACCTGAAGATGAAAATGAATAACGTTAACATAAGCACAACTATTACGAGCACTCCTATTATTCCAGTAAGAATGGGTTAGAAATATCACTTGCTGCAATAATAATCCACCAATTAACATTTGTAAAATTCAATTGTAAGAAATGAGGTTTATTGTTTGTTTATTGTCGTTATTGTTTATTTATTTGCCTTCAGTAGTGTATATATTAGGTCTTACATTCTATACAAGTGCTTACTACTATACCAATTATTGGCATGCAAATACAATATATAAATTTTATAAGACATTAACTGTATCCACAAATTTTTACATTGAAATAAATAATAAAAATAAAAACAGTATTAGCAACAAATAATTACATGTTATCAATTAATCAAATCAAATGTCAATGAAATAATATTAGGCACATATATGTCAAAATAATAATTAATAATAGTTATCAATAATCAATTCTGATAGTTTTAAATCAAATTCAATAAATTCAAATTAAAAAAAAAACATTATATATAACCATATGGCTTACTTGGCTACTTAGATTTTACTGTTAGAAATTCTTTGTCTGCAAAATATTCATGTAAATTGTAATATGCTTTTTCTTTAAGGCACATCGTTATCACTCTTTTAAAACGATTTATAGGTAGTTCCCTGATATTTTGCGGAATTTTGTTATAAATTTTAATTAGCATCGCATGACAGCTTTTTCTATAGAAGGCTGTCCTACCTGAAGGTACTTCCAGTTTAGTGGGATCCCTAGATGCATACTGTTGAGGTTGTCGGTGATAGATTCTAATTGGTTGCTAGCTGTGCCCGTGAAGAATTTAACTATAAAATTAGTTTAGTTAGATTTGTTTTAGAATAAAAGTAGCTGTTTCTCTTATTACTTAAGCTGTCATGGAAAGTTCCTTAAACTTCTAAACATTTTAGATAGTAAGCTCGAACAAACTTATAAGGCAAAAATTATAAAATGTTGTTTTGGTATATGTACTATAACAATTTGTAACGTAAACACTCACATGCGTGTAGTAGGTAACTAACGCAACTTTTTATTATATAAAAGGTATTATCAAATTGAGACTAAATATTCTAGTTAACCCGCCAGCGCTACTCTTTGAAACACCAACAATCGCATGCGGGTCCATAGGACCCAGATATTATATTTAAATCACAAGATACATATTTTTGAATCAAATAATGTGTTAGTCATAAATTTAACAATAAAACAATTAATACAATTTGACATTTCAATTTGTTTTATTGGAACAACCAACTTTACCTCTATTACTGAAAATATAAAAAAAAAAGTATCTTCACGCCCATATCCCCGAAGAGGTAGGCAGAGGTACAACCAAGGCACCCACGACTAGCCGAAGACACTAAGTCCCACAATGTGATAGGTAGCAAGCCTATCGCCAACCGGGCACATTTCCAATCCCGACCAACATTTTTTTATTAGAAAATTGGAAAAATCCAATTTTCTTTTTGTTGGCCGACCCAGGATTCGAACCCGGGACCTCATGCAGTCAAGTCCAACACCCGGACCGCTAGACCACAGAGGCGAACCACACCACACTGAAAATATGCTAGAAAAAGTTACTTTTATTACTTCACTTTAGAAAACTTTGCTATTTATTTATATATATTTATAATCAGCAACTATAAATATGTTTTATAAAAGTACACGAGTATCCTCGTATAAAAAAATATGTAATAACAATTAGACAATCTCAGTGTCAGTGAGTATTCATGTCATCAAACTAAGACATCGAAGCAAAAAGGAAAATGGGTGGCGTGACGTAGTAGCCATACTAATGTCCGATCCAGTACTGTCTGTGGCCCAAAAATCATTTGTGCTCGAGTGCGTACTACGTAAATCAGAGGTTCCCAAACTTATTTCATGTAACGCCCACTTTGAAAATCAGTTGTTTTGTAGCGCCCGTCCCCCCCTCGTTTTTTTCTTGTCAATAACCTCAATAACATATTTGTTGCGCCTAGTTTAAAAAAAAAAACATTTTTTTCAAGATTTATACCGCCCCCCTCTAGGCTTCCAGCGCCCACAAGGGGGCGTTATCGCCCACTTTGGGAAAGGCTGACGTAAATAAAGTATACCCAACAGAGCCTTCAATTCTATCATGTCAGTTGGTAAACAGTCGATTACTCTTTGAAATTTATTCTGGATTGCAGAAATGTTAATATTAGTGTAAATCACGAATTGCTCCAAGACCTTATCAGAGTACATCAAAACCTAGCAGTCTAAAGATCTTTAGTCTCATTCGTGGATCTGATAGTATTGTGGCTTTGCGTTCGTACTGATCTGGGAGATTCTTCAATATTAAATTTCACATGACCATTTATAGAGAGGTAGTGTCCTTGACAAATGTAGCTACGGTACGCCTTTTAGATCAGCTTTCCTATGAAAAAAGATATCCGACGTATTTACTGGATTGGAAGATACAAACTCAGTAGATTCCTCGTCCGAACTTTCACAAGAATCAGAATCACGTTCGTCCATTTCTAAGTCATCTTAGATTTCCAAATATTCTTCCCTTCAATTTCATCTTCATGTAATATATTTTCAATATTCGAGCCATCCAATCGCATACTAGACATTCTGTAAAAAAAGTAACAGTGATTTATATTTTTAATAGTTACAAAAACACTTACATGAACCGTCGCGTAAGGGTTAAACGACCCATACTCACTTGGCAAGCTAAGTAAGTTGAACTGTAGGATAAAGAATATATACAATCTAAATTTAAATCTTTGAGCACTTTAATCTGGGTTTATTAACAAGGTGTTTTGTATAGGCCAAAAAAATATGATAATTTTACGTAGAATAACGAAATGTATATTGGGCTCAAAGTTATTGCAATACGTCAGAAGCTCGTCGTTATTCAGAAAATGGGACACGAACGTGCCTGGACATAAGTTTTTAAACCTATATCGAAGCTTCCCAGCCTATTAGTATTGATAGGCAGTGCCTATTTTATCCTTTAAGCCATTTAATGTGGAAAGATTTATCAGCCAAAAATATTTAGTAGGCTTTTTCTTTTTACTAGCTTTTACCCAGGTTCTGCTCGAATTAATTTAGTTAAAAAAGTATCATATTGTCCTACTTTTAATATCTCTAGAAATATGTGTAAAATGTTTCATGATGATTGGTGTTTCATGATGATTTCCGCGTGAAAGTGTAATAATTAGTAACTAAGTTTGTGTTTTTTTTTGTATAGTAATTTTTTTTTTTTTGTATTGTACACAGTATGTTCTACATTTATTTTATGCATTCTCGTTGTTTTGGGTTTGCTGGAAGAAATCTCTTTTAGAGATAAGCTCGCCTTTTGTATAATTTTACATATTTACTTGTTTTTTGACTTTTTTGTATACAATAAGGAATTAAAGAAAGAAAGAAACAAACAAATTTGCTTTCGCATTTATACTATTAAAATAGTGTTAATAGTAGGATAAGATTAATTTTATGGCATTTCATACAGAATTTATAGTTTATAACTCGACAATTGAGGCCTATTGAGACTATAAATGTTATAGGTGCGCCGCTGTCTTATGGCCAGGTTGTTAGACCTATTGTCCAAGTCTACCAGCTAGTCTACCTTTTGAACCGGAACGAAGCACTATCATTATGGCGGCAGGAATAGATTATGCGGTGTATTTTTACCCTGTCAGGTTGTAGATCACAGCACTCTAAGATTATTAAATTAAACATAGATTTTCTGAAATGTAGCAATAAATAAACAAACTGCCGAATCTCAGGCAAACAGGCAAACATTTTAAATAACTTATTTTCTTGTAATTTCGGGAATATCTTTTAAAAAATAGGCATCTTTGTTCTTTATCTGTGGTCTAGCGATCCAAGTGTTGGACTTGACTTCATGAGGTCCCGGGTTCGAATCCCGGGTCGGGCAACAAAAAGAAAATCTGGTATTTCCAATTTTCTAATTTAAAAAAATGTTGCTAGGGATTGGATATATGCCTAGTTGGCGATAGGCTTGCCACCTATCACATTGTGGGACTTAGTGTCTTCGGCTAGTCGCGTTTACCCTGGTTGTGCCTCAGCCTACCCTGGGGATATGGGCGTGAAGATACTTACTTTTTAGGCATCTTTGATATAATAAAAATAAACTCGCAATGCTGTAATGTTTAATAAACAATTTAAAAAATCTTTAAAAGCTAAGTAGATAAATATCATTTTAATTATGACAGCTTTCATATACATATTCCGCAGCGAAATTAGTATATTCGTTTTGGACTTGTGATGTTGCAGACACATACATACACACATAAACTCACACAGAGAGTGAAAAAGAAAGAAATATGCCATGGCGTAATGTAAAAAAATGTAATCACTAAAGTTGTTTATTCTCTTTGTTTCAGATAAACCAACAGAAATCGGTAAGTAAAACGTAATAAAAGCTCAAGTGTTGTATTTACTTAGAGTATGTTATAATTATAGTGTAATGAATTTTCTCCTGATTGCATTTTCCAATTAATTGAAAATCCAATTAAGGACTCAACACGTCCAATAACGGAATACCGGTTTGCATGAAGCATACCGAAACGATTTCAGTAGTTGTCTGTATGCTTTCGTTTTAATTACTGCATAGTATAAAACAAAGTCGCTTTCTGGCTGTATGTATGCTTAGATCTTTAAAACTACGCCATCGATTTTGATGCGGTATTTTTAATAGATAGAGTGCATTAAGAGGAAGGTTTATATGTCTGATAACATAGAAGTTGTCCACCCTTCCGAAGCAGGGAACGGGCTGCTGATACCAACTAAAGAAAACTTTTTTAATTACTTATTTTAACATATGCAATATTTACCTTAAAATAATTTAGAATTATATTTGATCAAATCTTAGTTGCTCAGGATTAATTGCTACTCATAATCATGTCGTATATATTTAATGTATCTTGTAACATTTGTAATGTATATTACAGAAAATTGATGAAAATGCATGCTGCTAAGTTTTTTCGCGGGTTCATTTTAGTGAGAAGTTGCAACTTGCGTTCAACTTTAGTGGTGGATTATACAATTATACTAGATATTATCTCCTGCGACATATTAAAATGTAAGCTATCCTATATTTAAAGTTGGATTAAAGTCCACACTGTTTGCAAAATTTGTTTAAAATCGAATAAGCTGTAGGAGGCCATCGCTGTTAAAAAACCTGAGATATAAAATTATAAATTTTGTAATAAGAAAATCGAAAAATCAAAAGTACTATAGCCTAAAGTAAACAGAAACGCTCGCAATAACTAGGGCCGTAAAAAATTTTGTTGACTTATATTATCGTTAATTATTATAAAAAAAAGTTTTAGTATTTTGTACCTCATAAGAAGTCGGACAACAAAATGATCATGTTTTTAAACAAAGAAAGCATCCAACATAGCATCTACCAAGGATGATAGACGAAGAAGGACGAGAGACTAATAAAACAAACAACAAACAAAATGACGTTTCTGTACATTATTTGGCTCACTCAAATCTGAATAAATCGTAAGTTGTCTCGCTCTTAGTAACGCCCAAACTTTATACGATTGAACGACAATAGACATAAGAAAAGGGCTGACCGTTAGAACTGTTACCTGTAGCTTATGAATCTAAGTATTTTTGTGAATTCTTATAAAATCCTACATGGTTATAGCCTCATTAGATAGATGATAAAACGTAGATATTATTAAACATATCTTCAAAACAAGTACTATAATGTTTTTTGGGTATTCTTCAAAGAAAAATAAGCTTTTTAATTTTTGCTATCTTTTTTCACTATAGACCGTCGTCGACGACCTATTTAGTATTATTTATTACCTTACGATCACTATTGGCTATTAAGGTCATATATAATTTTATTTAACATGTAAAAACTCAACAAAAATAATTAGTCTTCTAACTTCAATAATAATTTTATATAAGACCGACATTATAAGACCGATTGCCGTTTATGTCGGCAAATTTAAATTATAAAAAACAAGTAGATTCTAGTATTTCGCAAAAAGTTAGGTCTAGTAAAGGGTATTTCTTAATCAAATCAGAAATGATGGAAGCTATACACCCTTAACGGATCTAGGTCGACTTACCCTGTAACCCTGTATAAGTAACGATTTATCTGAATCCCGATGCAACAGGTTATTGAAGGTAGATAGGAAAAGCATCACTGAACAAAACAGTCCATATCACCGCTACCTTCTTAACAATATCTACAAGATAAAAATGAATGTTTACATTAAAGGGAAACTTGCATTGTGTACATGTTTTTGAAAACCATACCCTTTCCTCAAAATATTAAAAAATTGCTACAGTTTTATGACTGTATATTTAAGAAAAAAATGGTTACCTGTAAAGTCGGGTTTACGGGCGAAGACTTTACGTGACAACGTCTTTTTCTCGTTAGAATATTTATTGATATGAATATTATTAAATTGCACAATAGGAACAAGGAATTGAATGAAAATAAGAAATGCACAAATTTTAACTATAGAAATATATTTTGTTTACTAAAATATTGTACCGGTCTGGCAGGCCTCTCTCTCGTTCGGTGACTCATCGTAACAGACGTGAGCGGGCGTTACACTTTTTCAAGAGTGACTCCGAGCCACAACCTAATTTAAGACGTTGTCACGTCAAAAAATCACAGATATTATTGCATATATTATAATGAAATAGTATTGATTATATTTTTGTGAATTAATATCGTTGACATATTATTGTAATTTGTTATGGATACATATTTTTGCATGTAATCGTGAAGATAAATATCTGAAAACAAACTGTTTACATATTTTAGTCATAAATGTATACTTTATTAACAGAAAATCTGATGGTTATATAGTAAAAAATTGGTAAGTGGTTATTTGTTTTTGAAATTTTAAAAGTAAACATTTATTTGAAAATCTGCCCGTGTATACTTTTCATTACACGTGACTGTACTGTTTTACTTATCACCTATAATTTGTTATTTTGTAAATAACCTACCGGTTTCACTTATACAGCATCATCAGGGCTAAAACAGTACAAGTGTTTATTTGTTTAAAAATATGAACACTTGGAAGTTTTACCAAGCGCCGATAATGTAAAATATAAAATAAACAAAGTGATCCTATAAGGATTCTGTCTTTGAACCCTTATAGCCATCCCATAAACCCATCTATCAAGATTTTTTTCTCAAGGATACATAGCATAGATATACCAAGCTGAAGTTTATATCGATTACTCAATTTTACCTTAGAGCTGTGAAAAAAATAATCTTCTAATCCATCACAATCAAAAGATACAGTCGTTTATGTCGCAAATTTTTAAACCTCGCGAGGGAGTAAAAATCTAGAGGGTACTCAGAATCTAGAAATTTTGCAATTAAAATAAAAATTTGGTGAGCAAAGCCTTATATAACTGATAAAGGAAAAAAGTATGAAAATCATTAATTATAAATGCAATAAAAATATTTTAATAATTTTATAGTTACTACTCCTTACCTCATTGAACGTGTAAAGGTATTAAATTGATTTGTACGAAACTTTCGGTGCGCGAGTCCGGCTCGCTCTTTGCCGTTTTTTTGTCTGAGTTAATTTTTAACAGTTTTTCTAATTAAGTCCAATTTACTTCTGTAAATAACAACATGAAACATAGTCAAACCCCGAAGTGGCTTTACGATAAGCAAAACAGAAATATTTATATCATACATAACAACTCTCCCGACCAGTCCATAGCAGACTGAAACAAAATAGTAGTTTTTTTTTACTATATCATACATAAAAACGCTGCCTCCCGACCAGTCCAACAGCAGACTGAAACAAAACTATCTATTTCATGACGTCAATGCTTGCTATGGCAATAATAAAATTTGTAGATCTGAATAGCGTGTAAAAATCATCTTTTTCATTCTAACCTAAAACACACACAACATTACTAAGATTTCATTCTCGTGAATTCCAAAGTTCTTTCATATAATAGTTAATAGGCAATCATTATGATTACCTACTTACTATTGTCCTGTCACAAATATTTGGGGTACTAAGTGAATTATACTTAGATGACGTTTTGATTTTTTAAAGCTTCCAACGATGTCTTGAAAAAAGTCAATGATTGACAGCCCTAGCCATGAACGAAAACTGACCATCTTAATACCTGAACAATTGTTGTTTCTTTTAAGAAAGGAAACAATAGAAAGAGAAACAATGGGTGCGATTGAGAATAACTTGAATAAAACCGTTTGGAGCAAAAAGAATACGACTTTCATCTATTTTGCCAGTGCTGATATAATTTAAGTGGAGTAAAACTGCAAATAACCATATCATTATCCTATTAATATTATAAATGCGAAAGTTTGTAAGCATGGATGTATGGATGTTTGTTACTCTTTCACGCTCGAATGGCTGAACGGATTTGTCTGAAATTTGGAAGACAGATAGATTGTGATCTTGATTAACATATATGCTACTTTTAATCCAGATCGCACAGCGGGTTACTGTGAAAACGCGGGCGAAGCCGCAGGTAACAGCTAGTAAAAAATAATAAACTGTTATATTTCTCATCATAAAACAAACGTGCATTTCCAGCGTTATCCAAACAAAAACATTAATAGTTCATTTCCCACAAACGTACTTCGCAAAAAATGGAAAAGTATTTCAAATTTTCACGAAAAACTATTTACTCGGCCATTGCTAACCTCTTTGGTATTAAAGAAAAATATTTTATGTAGAACACGAGTCAGATGAGCCCGTTCCTCTTTTATATTAGCATTGGATGAAATGAAGTAGGTTTCAAAATGTGCACTGCAAAAGTTTCTCATTGGGAGGCAAATAACTGGATGAGTTTCCTAATAGTAATAAAAATGTAGTCTAGAGACACCAGATAATATGTTAACAGTAGTCGAAAATCCTGTATCTTAAAATACCTAACCTTTGGAAACATTGACTATTATACAACACGTCAAAAATAATTAGAAATCTCATAAAAAGTATAAAAGCAGGATTTTATGTGAAACAATAGTAAAAATTCAACTTTTACCATCAATAAAACCATGTTTTCTTAATGGTAAGAGATAATCGAAGATGTTGTAGGTGCGTCACTGTTAGCTGTTGCCAATTGAGCAAGTACTGTCCTATTCACCAGACCGGAACATGACATTGTCAATATGATGGCAGGAAAAGGTTTTGCAATACCTTTTTGATTTTATGTCTTCCTGGTTTTCATTTAGTTCTCTTATTGTTTCTTTATTAAAACAACCACTCTTTGTTTTTTTCAGAGAAATTTTCAAACCTATTAGGTTTCTCTAACTATGGATCGCGACCCACTGGTGGGTCGTAAGAGAATATTGAGTGGGCCCTGCCTGTAGTATTACACTCCACCCTACTGATAACGCGCCCCATGACCGACATTTTAAGTCTATTTTTGATGTAGTAATTTAATTAAGACTCAATTAAATAAATACGTTATTAAAATTATAAAAAAAATTGTTCAATCTTAGTCATTTCTTCATATTGATAACAGTTAAATGTCCTATAGGTGGGTCCCGAGTTTGAGGACTTTTTTAGATGGGTCGTAGCCCAAACAACTTTGGAAACCACTGATCTAAACTAAAACATGTATAGTTTAATTGAATAGGTAATAATACTATCCTTCTTGTATGGAGTCTCTTTGTCTCTAGCTAGCTAAAAGATGGCAGAGTAAACAAGGAACACCGTGGGCGGCGCACCCCTACAAGCGAATTTGTCATAGATTTTTTGTTATGAAACGACATGCCCCACTACCGCATTTAAGCATACAAATATATTATTGTTTTGCACGCAATACATATAAAAAACTCTTCTGTAATTGGACATTCAGTTACCTTTTAACTTAACTAATTTCTTTTATTTGTTGTTCAGCTAGTTTAGAAAATAACTGAATTTCAAGCTAAAAAACGTTTCTTTGATGCCCTTATCCGAAGGATTAGGCAGGCAGGCACCCACCACTAGCCGAAGACAGTAAATCCCACGTTGTGATAAATGTAGTTAATCTACCGAGCACACGGGATAGAATAATCCCGGATAGTGTTGTTTGAATTAGAAAATTGATCAAACACATTTCTTGCTACTCGACCCAGGGATCAAACATGGGACCTCATGAATCTCACACACTTGAATCTTTATTCACATGGACCATACAAATATTACTTATGCGCGTCGACATTTTTATAAACTATCACCTACATGACGTCGAGTCCAACAACTGACGCTAGACCATAGAGGGTATATTAATATTATTTCACACTAGTATCCACTAGTATCAATTCGATTTTAATAAAATTGTTAGGGATATTTCAAAATTTTTACTGATATATCCGTACGGAAAAGCCTTACGAGATATTGATAGACATTACGGTTTACTATAGAACAATTTATTACATCGGACACAATATGACAGGGCATCAATCATTTTTATCTGTGGAAAATAAAGAATCATCTGATAACAGAGTAACGAAATAAATGGGTATCGAAATATAAAACGATTTCGAGCGCAACCCTGATGGAGGAACATCTAACAAATTGTTTGAAATAGAGAAAAATTTGGAGCAATTTAACGCGTACTTCGTTTGAAATTGCTCAGTTTTTTCAATGCTCTTTCTGCGCTTTTAAATTATTAAAATGACAGAACTTCTAAAACTTAAAATTCTATTACGTCATATATATTTCACTTTATAATTGTTTAATAATTAGATAGTTCTGTTTTAATGTATCTTATGTAATATGTGTGTGTGTGGTGTGTGTGTGTGGTGTGTGTGTGTGTGTGTGTGTGTGTGTGTGTGTGTGTGTCTGTGTGTATGGGTAATGTTTTGAAAGCTGACCTCATGACCTCATCGAGATTGTTTTTACGTAAGCATACAATTTGCTAACTATCACTATATATTATCAACATTAAAAGCAAATTGATAAAAGATAATTTAGAGTAACACCTACCCTCTCAAAGAGTATTCAATATAATCTGTTCGTTATTTTTCGAGTAATCGTGTAAAAAGTATACAAAGTAGTTGAATTGAAAACCACCTCCTTTTTAGAGTCGGTTAAAATCGCATATCATAACCACGTTATACTTACATTTGGCATATCTGAATTTTCATTTTCTAATGAATTCACGTTTTAATTTCGATTTTTTTAACCTTCCTATTACTTTATTTTAAATAAATATGTATTCGTGAACAAATTACACAAATTGACCAAATAAACTCAAAGTAATCAAACTCTTTGCTCGTATTAAGGGTGTTAGTCAATGATTCTAGTATGTAGAAATATTTAATCACTGGAATAAATTTAATAAGCACCCAGATCCGGAAACACAGACATTTGCATCTTCATCACACAAATGTTTGCCCTCGTCGGAAATCGACCCGGTTACGCAAGACCCTCAACCAACGAGGCGTACAAAACTTTTTTAATTTTATACGACAACACTCAGAGACATTAATTGTTATTTAGTCGACATTTACCAAACAAAATTATGTTATAACTTAATAATAAAATATTGACTTAATGACTACATAACATAACAAGATAACTGACGTCTCTGAGTGTGGCTTTCAGAAGAAATAAATATTTAAATTGGATTTAATGACATAGTAAAACAACAAACAATTGTTTCGCTGCATTCAATTATGTTCCATTTTACAGTGAAAGAATGTCGAAACAAATTTAATAATGGACTAAAGTACCTTTGGTTGCAATATTAATAACAGTCAAAAGTTACATAACTTATTATCCCGAAAACCCAGACCGATAGCTCCTAAGGGAAATCCTATATATTTTTCCCCGAATACAACAGGCCAAATGTTAGCCCATTATAAAAGTTTTATTTCCTCATTTTATTCCTCACAGACCATAGTTGCGATGTAATAAATGTATGGGAAATTATCACGTCCCTATAGTGAAATAAAATACGGTTATAATGGTAACGGCGTACTTAGTCGACGACTATAAAGATGGAACTGCATTAAGTTGAAAAGTTGGTCGATTAAATTCTAAGCGGTAGAGTTATGACTCAAAGGTCTTGGTGCTTGGTTTACATAAACTGTTATTCTAGACGAACTTGTAACTAGGGTTGGCATAAATTATTTTATAGAATATGTCGATAATCAAGACTTCCTTTCAGGTGAATCAGAATTAGAATATCGCTTATGTCACACATACTATGTAAAGGACACTTGTGATGCGTCTATAAAACACTAAAATCTACCACCTGATCGGACCGCAGCCAGACACAGAGAAAATCCGGCAAGAGAAACTTAAAGGGCTTGTCTTCTTTTCGTATTTTACAATACGTAAATACAATAATTAAAGTATTAACACGTTATATTTATGAGAGAATAGCAGTTTCACACAGTTTCGCCTGCGTAACTTCTACTGCACCGATTTTGATGAAACAAAGCCTATGTCACTCAGGGATAACGTTGTTTCTATAGGTGAAAGAATTTTTGAAATCGGTCCAGCAGTTTCGGAGCCTATTGATTTCGAATAAACAAACGAAAATCAAATCTTTCCTCTTTATAATATTAGTAAAGATGAGAGATTGACATGAGGAAATGTTAATCCTAAACACTTTAATCAGCTAAATATTCAGCAAAATTACAATTACCTTTTCAATATACTTTCAGTTTGACACATTCTTTGACCCCCGCCAGTCCCGTAGAGAGATGTGAGAATAGGAGATCTGTGCTTCCGGATAATC
The DNA here is from genome assembly GCA_002245475.1 of Calephelis virginiensis. Classification (NCBI taxonomy): domain Eukaryota; kingdom Metazoa; phylum Arthropoda; class Insecta; order Lepidoptera; family Riodinidae; genus Calephelis; species Calephelis virginiensis. The sequence continues at coordinate 61,572 of NJDC01003469.1, forward strand.
CTTACAACGTTTAACTGTTAATAATATGCTCCTCTGTAATCCATAAATAGCTGCCGTTAGAGTGCCGTGTAACCGTTTACCGCCTCGTTAGTCGAGGGATTAACATACACGCCTAGCACCAGCTAACCGCGAGCCTTGATTCCCGAGGGGGGCAGACATTTGTGTGATTAACATTTAGGTGTATTTTCGGTCCTGGGTGTTTTTGAAATTAATTCTGGTATGTGTTTAAGTACTTATATATATTACAACACTCATAACACATGAATATAATTTGCTTAATCAAGGGTTAGATACATTTTTGTATAATTTGTCCAAGGGATATTTGTTTATATATCCTGCTGAATTCTGGGTCCCTCCCTGGATCTAAAAGCCAGAATTAAGATGAGTTAGGTGATTGTTTTTATTTAAAGTTCCAATATAAGACTACTACTAACCACTTTATTTAAACAGCCTAAAATTAATATTTTTTATACATATAATTCACCAGCGCGGTTCTTTATAAACAATAAATTTAATAATTAAACAGATGATATGCTTATCTTTTATGTGCTAGAAAAATTTGAGTGTTTTTAATATAAAAATACCAGTTTTTTACTATTTGCATGTATATGTACATATACATATACCACGGTACATATACCAAAACAATTTTTGTATGATATAGGAAGGCAAACAAGCAGACGGATTTCCTGATGGTAAGAAATTCACACCGCCTAGAGACCAAAGGTGATAAAGGTGCGTTGCCAATCTGAAGCCGGAATGTTAGGCCTTGAACAAAAGTAATTTTGCCGGCTACCTTATCATCCAAACCGGAAAACGTCAACGGCAAGCACTGACGCTAGAGCGGTAGAAATAGGTAAAGTGGTGGTACCAATCCAAGCAAGTTGCTGCAAAACTGTCACGGTAATACTGACAGTAAGCATGTACTTGCCTTTTACGAGCTGCCTGGCAGGAGGCAGCTATTCTGCAAAGGAGCCCGGACTAACACGGGACAATATACAATTTTGTTTGCATGTCTGTTCCGGCTAATCTTTGAAACGTCTGACCTGATATACAAGATTTTCACTAGTATTTCGCTGATATAATAAGAAGTAACATAAGCTACTTTTACTTTATTTGGTAAATTACATGAGGCCGAAATCAAAGGTACGCCTAGTTCATAATATAACATGAAGAAAAAAAAAGTATCTTCACACCCATGTCCCCGAAGAGGTAGGCAGAGGTACAACCAAGGCACCCACGACTAGCCGAAGACACTAAGTCCCACAATGTGATAGGTGGCAAGCCTATCGCTAACCGGGCACATTTCTAATCCCGACCAACATTTTTATTTTGGATTTTTCCAATTGTCTTTATGTTGGCCGACCCGGGATTCGAACCCAGGACCTCATGCAGTCAAGTCCAACACCCGGACCGGTAGACTACAGAGGCGACAATTACATTAATATTGTAAACATGAATATTGTATAAATTTAATAATACTTTATAATATGCCATCACTGTGTTCTTAATTATTAGTTGTTCTTAAAATATCAAGTTACTAAAATAATACCCGAACTCGGAAGGAGATTTTTACAAGAAAAGCTAGCAAAGATGTTATTGTTTCGTTATGATGAATCTCACTCATTACAATGATTGATGAAGGTTGTCATATTACAAACCTATTGTTTATTACTGAGAGATATGTAATAACATATTATATTTACAAATATATCTTATCTTCTGTTATTACAAATAATGTTACGATGTGCAGAATTTAATTTAGTGGTTCTATTGTAAAATAAGCACCTTCACGCCCATATCCCCGATGAAGCCGAAGGGGTAGACAGAGGCACCCACGACTAGCTTCCACTAAGTCCCACAATGTGCTATTGCCAACTGGGCGCATATCTGATCCCGGCCAACGTTATCTTTCAACAGAAAATTGAAAACATACAATTTCTATTGCCCGACCCGGGGATCGAACCCGGGCCCTCAAGAAGTCAAGTCCGTCACCGGACTGCTAGACTACAGAGGCGATCCTGTAGTAAAATATATTTTTTAATCATTCACAAGAACCATACAAGTAGTAGTACTTGTGCTCGTTGCCATTTTTAAAAACTATTACCGGATCGGAATTTATTACATTACTAGCTGCTATCTGCGGCTTCGCCCGCGTTTTCACAGAAACCCGGTGTGCGATCGGGATTTAAAATAGCCTATATGTTAATCCAGGTCACAATCTATCTGTCTTCCAAATTTCAGACAAATCCGTTCAGCAATTCGAGCGTGAAAGAGTAACAAACATCCATACATACATACTTACAAACTTTCGCATTTATAATATTAATAGGATAATCGGTTATTAATTTTTTTTATAACTATGGAAGGCAAACAGGCTGACGGATTTTCTGATGGTAAGAAATTGACTCCGCCTAGAGACACCAAAGGTGATAATGGTGCGTTACCAACCTGAAGCAGGGATGTTAGACCTCGAGCAAAGGTAAGTTTACCAGCTACCTTACCCTCCGAAACGGAATACGTCAACGGCAAACATTGAACGTTATGGTGGTAGGAATAGGTAAGGCAGTAGTACCAATCCGGGCAAGTCGCCGCTAAACTCTACCACCTAGTAGGATGTCACGGTGTTAGTGACGGTAAGCCTATGCTCGCTATTTACGAGCTGCCTGGCAGGAAGGCAGGTGCGTGAGCCCGGACCAACATAAGAAAAAAATATTATTATTAGTTTGTTTGCTCTTCTACAAAAAAAATAATGAATTAAAATAAATCCCTTAATGTGTTATCAAACGTAAAACTCGAGAACGGTAGCCACCGTTTAATGTTTAATACTTACATAAACATCTTCACGCCAAGTCCTTAAACTAGTAGGCAGAGACTATCGAGTACCAACTGTCACGATCCTTGTAGACTTGCTTAGCTTTCTCCACATTCATTTCCGTGTTCATACAAGTATTACATACATAGTTAAGCCCTGGCAAATGATACGATAAAAAGAAAAAGTAAGGAAATTGTTCTGAGAAAAGAAAAATTACTCTTATATTTCCTTTACGAATTATTTTAGTTAGCTGTCAATGTCAGGGAAACGAAGTTCGCGCCATTCCAAATATTTTAACCTATCACATGTATGTAGGTAATATTATTTGAAATCTAAAGTAATTGAGTTTCGTATTGTAATGTTTTTTGCGATAAAAATAAATGGAAAGAACATTTTTCAATATTTTTTTTATCAATTAATAAACAATGAACATTTGTATTCTCGTACCAAATCGAAAATAAATGAATCTGATTTTTTTTAAATGAGACCCGTGTTGGTCTGGGTTCCTTTGCAGAATAAGTCTTTCTGCCAGTCAGCTAAGAAAAGGCAAACTTACCGTCACTAACACCGTGACATCCTACTAGGTGGTAGGCAGCGGCTCGCCTGGATTGGTACCACCGCCTTAACTATTCCTGCCGTCATAATGTCAGTGGTTGCCGTTGACATGTAGCAGTTGGGAGGATAATTCAGCCGATGTACTTGCTATTGCTCGGGGCCTCAAGTTGGCAACGCACAATTGGCATTATAGGTGACGTGGATTTCTTACCATCAAGAAATCCGTCTGCTTGTTTGCCTTCCAATATCATAAAAAAGAGAGGTCACCGATCAAATATAGACTTATAAGGGAAAGGAGGAGATTTGTAAGGATATAGATACCGCAGATGTTATAGGTGGTTTGCTGTCCTATGGCAGGGATGTTTTTTTTTAATACTAGTTCCCCTATCGTTTATCATAGGGATTTTCTTATCTATATACTCTTTCATACCAGTTCTATCTGTTATGCTTCTCGCACTTTCATGCTTCATTCCTTTTCTTTCTTTCACTCTCTCTCTTCCATTCACGTTATGGATGGGTTGCCCAACTATTCTACTTTGCTTATTTATTTATTTATTATTTTTTTATTTTATTTGTACAGGGAAATAATTTTACTCCATCTTCTATCATTTTTTGTTTTTTCTTTTTGTCTTTTCTTCTGCTCTTTCTGCTCGTTCATTTGATTATTTACAATTTGTTTTTTCTTACCAGCTACAACTTAATACATATCTATCTTACTTTTTAATTCTTACTTAATCCGTACAACGCTTATTTACTATATTAATTTACAGTTTTTATTTTTACAGTTTATTGTTTACAGTTTTTATACAATTGATTTCGCTGATACAATATATTGTTTATATAATGCTCAGTCTGAAATTTTACTTCTTACTTCTTTTTATTGCTATGGTTGCAAAAAGAAATAAGAAATAAAATTTCAGATGGCCGGGATATTAGGTTAATACTGTAGCTGGGATCCTTTGTAGAATAGATCAACTGCCTTCCTGCCAGGCAGCTCGTAAAAAGAGAGCACAGGCATACCGTCACTAACACCGTGACATCTGACTAGGTGGTAGAGTTTAGCAGCGACTTGCCCGGATTGGTACCACCGCCTTACCCATTCCTGCCGCTATAGCGTCATGAAGTGTTCCGGTTCGGAGGGTTAGGTAGCCGGTAAACTTACTTTTCCTTGAGGCCTAACATCCCGGCCTCCAACGCACCATTACCATTTCTTTCCATCAGGAAATCCGTCTGCTTGTTTGCCTTCCTATATCATATAAAAAACATATATATAAAAAAATTTAGAGAAGAATTACATTTCACAAATTTTGGGCAAAAACTACCGTCACGCAGGGTAAGCTTAAGTCTTATCTGTTCATGAACTTTAAAGTATTTTTAATAGTATCTTTAGTGAAACTTAGTGTCTTCATCTAGTTGGTTGTGCCTCTGAAAACATCTTTGGGAGTGTGGGTGTGAAGATACTTTTTTTTTCTTTTTTACGCCCATATCCCCGAAGAGGTTGGCAGAGGCACAATCAGGACATCCACGACTAGCTGAAGAGCCTAAGTCCCACAATGTGATAGGAGACAATCCTTTTACCAACCGGGCAAATACTCGTATTCCTATCCGGACAAAGTAGTTTTGTTATAAAAAAAACACCGGACCTCAAGAAGTCAAATCCAACGCCAAACCACTAGACCACAGAGGCGATTGAACTTTGGAGCAAGCTAATTGGAAGATGGATTGCATGTGGTCACCAATCTATGAATTGAAATCCCTGTTAAACTAGCATATCTGCAGACGTATTCAAAAACTGCTTTCGTATAGTTATAGTCTTTCAACTCTCATAAAAAAATACAAAATATTAAAAATGCACAACGTTATTATTCAAGAGAATGAGAATTTAATGTATGTTAAAAAAATCTATATATATTTACAAAAAAAATGTGATCTTCACGACATTAATACGAGGAATAAAAATAATCTAGCCGTATACAAAACTCGTCTCCATAAAATTAGTAAATCCTTTTTGGGTCAATGTGTATGTTTCTACAATAAGTTGCCCATTGGTATTAGAGATCTACCTTTAAATAAGTTTAAAAAATGTATAAACGCAAAACTATGTCAAAAAGGCTATTATACGGTCTCAGAGTATTTGGAAGATGAACATGCTTGGGGATAGAGTTTTCAATCTCCCACTAAAATTTGTAATGTGATTTGTTGTACCTTTTATTTAAGTTAAAGTAAGATTGTAATTTATATTTTTAATCTAGTTTATATTGTAATTATTATTATTGAAAAAAGACAAGCCCGCTGAGTTTCTTTCGCCGGGTCTTCTCAGTGTGTGGCCGCGATTCCGATCCGGTGGTAGTTTAAAAAAATGTCGACGCGCACAAATACCACTTGTATGGTTCAAGTGAATAAAGATTTTTCTGATTCTGATTCTGATTCAAGTTTTCACTTCTCCCGGTACTCCCGAATTGCAACGAGTTGTTTTTTTAGATTATCACTTTTGAAATTATGTATTTCAGACCACATAAAATCAATTGCAATAGTTTTTTCTGGTTCAATGACGCTTAATATACTCGTATTAACATAATTAAGTATAAATAGTAAACTTTTTTTATAAATATACCTACACTTCACAAATTTCTTCAAATTATTTTCACCGATTTTCACCGCCTCTGTGGTGTAGCGATCGAGGTGTTGGATTTGACTTCATGAGGTTCCTTGTTCGATTCTCGGATCGGGCAACAAAAAGAAAGTTTGGTTTTTCCAATTTTCTAATAAAAAATGTTGCTCGGGATTGGATATTTGACCGGCCACCTTTTACGTTGTGGGATTT
>NJDC01003472.1:0-20817 GCA_002245475.1 Calephelis virginiensis
TTTTATTGCAATATGAAAATTTTGCTCAATTGTACTTGTACTACGCTGTATGTTTAAAAAGTCCTTACCAATCGTTTGTATCCGTCTTTTCAATAGACTACTTGACAAAAAGGAGAAATACAATGGGATTTTCGATTTTTTGTTTATTCCAAATGCTATTAACCGAACTGCTTTTTTTTTAAATTACTTTGCAAGATTAACAGTTATTTATGTTTATTAAAATAATTATTTAAAAACACGCTGTTTTAATAGCGTTTTAAATTCAATTGTTTCTTCCATGGTAAACTAGTTAAGAAACTCGTTACGTATATTTCTCCGGGTTATTGAAAGCTCGCATGTCGCGGTTCACGGAACTTCGCGATAGGTTCCGGGCTTTAAGTCTGGTTACTTTTACATCCAAATAACTTATCTATATCTTAAGGGGATATAGCCCATATCTCCTTAGATATAAGTAGAGGTACAACAAGGGTCCGACGACTAGCCGAAGACACTAAGTCCCACAATGTGATAGGCGGCAAGCCTATCGCCAACCAGCACATGTCCAATCTCGGGCAACGTTTTTTCAATTTTCTTTTTTTTTCTAAAATACACATTTCCTATTTTTTTGTTGCCAAGTCACAGAGGCGATGAGCACAGATACACAATACTCGATTCATATAGAAATCGTACCCTACAAGTCGTAATAGTGTGCGTAGACATTATTCTAAAACTGCCACCTGTAGGACTCTTGAATCTTGATTTCTTGTTACTTTTTTCATGTACTGTGTTCAAGGGTACTTAAATACCATACCATTTTAGCATACCATGTATGATAAAATACGTCAGCAATATACTGTTTTTTTCATACAAAGCAATTATGGATCTTGGCGAAAAAAATACACAAGATTAACATTAATATGCTTTATAAGACTAGTGTTTCCAAAACACGATTCATTTCACTTTACTCGATATAAAAAAATCAAAAAGTTAACCCTTTTTTGAAAGCAAAACCCAACTGTCTATTTCAATTATGAAAATATCGACACCAGATTTAACATAAACATAGATAAGTATTATACCTAAAAGATAACTGTTTCAGTTTTTATTTTTTTTTCAAATTACTTTTATACTATCAAAAATAGTGATTTGTCGCTTAAGACATTTACCTTAGAGCGCAATATTTCATAGTAATCATGGAGCGGGTGAGTGCGGTGATTGGCTCTTCTGGCTGACTAAGTATGGGGCCTTAAGTTACATATGCAATTCCAATTTCAAGAGATCGGAATCACACCTAGAAGATAAGGCAAAAGAAACTCACAGTCTTTTCTTTTAATAACATAGTTTAAATGTGTCTCAATTATTTTTATATGAGAAAACTACGAATACACCCACTACTCTCCTGGCGAGAAGAGACAACCGTGACCAAGAGACACAATAGATAGTATAGGTGCGTCGCGGCCGGGACACTTGCTATTTTGTAAATCTACCAGTGCAATTCTAATAATGGAAACATATTATAAATGTAATATTTTTATGATTCATTTGTTTTATGAGATAATTTAGCGAACAAGCACACTTTTCCCCTGATGGTAAAAGAAAAACATGCCATATAAAGATGATAGATGTTATAGGTGCGTCGCTGTCTTTTGGCTGAGGTATTAGACTAATCATTGTGCAAGCTTACTGGCTACCCTACCCTCTGAACTAGAACATGACGCTGTCGTTGTAGGAAGTAGGAATAGGTAAGGCAGTGGACACCTATCGTGACGAGCTGCAGCACTTCACTCTCCAACCAGTGGTCTTTTAGTAATGACCATTTAACATTTGATCGTCTTTGCCTTCTCGCCTGCCGCCTGGGTCTATTCTACACAGGAGATCCGGACGTACACAGGAAAATAATATATAAAAATATACAATATTATTAAGATTGTCATGAAAAGCGAAATTCGCTTATAACTTAGCCCAGTACATTCCTAAGCAGATCAACAACGCACGCAAGGTGAGGCAACTGCCGAAAGGGCAAATTCGACAGATATAAAACGTGTACATCCCTGAAGTGAGTATAATCCGACGCCGGTGTTGAAGAATAAACATCTATCCGACAAAAACAGCAATATGTCGAAACTGGTAAGTATTTTATATTCTTCAAGTTTGGCGAAGAAAGCATTATTTTGAAACATAATTTTAAATAGATAAAAAGAAGGTGCTTTCTTTGCAACTTCTGAAGGGCAACTGAAAACCAGGGTTTCAGTAATAATGTAGAGATAAACTAATCCCCTTTTTTTAATTTTTTGTATCACCCCTGTATATCTCCTTGGTTACTTAATGTGTCTATAGATAATAATTTGTTTCATAAAATTCCATTAAATTATCTATTCACGCAGCTTTGCTTTTAAATCATTAACAAGTATTGTATGCTACTTTTAATATCTCCAAACATATGTTTACATGATGATTGGTTCTCGTAGTTTTCAACAAAAACGTGTAACAAACAAACTTACATTCTCATTTAGATGATTAGTAGAATTATTTTTGTTTTATGTTAAATTTGTATTTTGCTTATGTTACATTACGAAGTTCCAATGAAACCACTGTTTTTCTAATGTGTGAAAAACATATGGGTTCAATTTTTTTAAACAAATAATATCTATGTCTATGTTTAAGTCTAAGTTTATTGACGAAGTTATATGACGACCTCATCTTCTAGTTTAATCTAATCAATTATATTTCTGGATATTTTTCGTAGTTCGCCTCTGTGGTCTAGCGGTTCAGTTGTTGGACTTGACTGCATGAGGTCCCGGGTTCGAATCCCGGGTCGGGCAACAAAAAGAAAATTGGGTTTTTCCAAATTTTCTAATAAAAAAAAATGTTGCTCGGGATAGGATATGTGCCCGGTTGGCGATAGGCTTGCCACCTATCACACTGTGGGACTTAGTATCTTCGGCTAGTCGTGGGTGCCCTGGTTGTGCCTCTGCCTACCTCTTCGGGGATATGGGCATGAAGATACTTTTTTTTTTATATTTTTCGTAAATTGTAAAGACCTGCAACAGGTATGGATGAAGAGCGATTGAAATATACTGTTTCTTGTTGCCATAGTGTCGGTGCTCACTGTAAGCGGTTTGTAGGCAGGATAGCCGGCAAATATACACAAAAGGTTTCCCAGTTTCAGAATGACAACAGCTCGTTAACATCTGTGCTGATGATGATCATTTTGTTTTCTTCGCGAATTACCGAACTTATGATTTGAATTTACACTCAATAATTTGCTGACAATTGTTGAGGTAATTTTACATATCGTCAATGAAGTACCAATACCTCGTAAGTGTTAAGAATCTAAATTTACACTTAGGAGATATTTCCATAAAATACTAACGAACGAATGAATTCTTTGGCTTAGTTCATTTTCACATAATTCAGGAAGCTTATTGGTAAAGAAGTTTTAGAATTTAGATAGAAGTGAATTCCATCTATGTGAATATGAGTTTTATGTCTATTGCATTAAAAAAGTAATTTTAGACAAAATTGTGAGTTAGGGGGTATTTGTACTTCATCGACGATATACCAGCCGCAATAATGACTTGATTTCACTACATCAATGTTTGAGAGAGAGAGAAAGAGAGTTCTTGTGTGCTTGTGTGTATGTGTGTGAGAGAAAGAAATAGGTGATTATGACCTTCCTAAATAACAAAGAGTATAGTGAAAAATTATACATACACAATCGCATTAAAATCTTAATTTACAAACACTAAAATATTATTTATTGCTGCAAGTTTAATGGATAATATAAGTCGACATACCTAACATTTTTAAGCACCAGCTAAAATAATAGTAGATACGAATTATAAAGAACCATTTCGAATACTCGTATTTGTGGCTGACATTTTGTAACCATTCTAATTTTTGATCAGCTTTCGAGTACAGAACCAGGCGTAAAAACAAGAACATCTGTTATGTATTTGGAAGTTCTATCTGTACATCTTTCTTTTTCTTCTTCTGTTATTTATTTATTTAACATTTTATTGCACACAAAAAAAACTAAAATACACAAAATACACGACAAGTTAAAAATGCACAAAAGGCGAGCTTATCTCTAACTAAAGAAATTTCGTCCATACAACCCAAAAAAAATGAAGCTGTGAAAATAAAATGGAAGACATCGTGTACAAAAAACAATCAACTATAGCTATACTTAAAACAAATAAATAAAAATATAATAATTAAGTGTGTAAAAATGAAACAGGTACAACTATAATTATTAAAATATCTTAGTAGGATAATATATGAGTATGTTATTGTGTCAACGATAAGTAATGTTCCTTCAATCTTTTCTTAAAAGTAGGTAAAGAAGGGCTGTCACGAATCACGACAGGAAGGGAAATCCACAATTTTATTGATTGGAAAGCAAAAGATTTAGAAAAACAATTAGAGTGCGAAGCGGGAAAACGAAGTACAGAGCTACGGTTGGAGCGACTTGGGGAATCGGTAGAGTGCAGACAGCTAAAACGCTCCCGTATTCTATTTATCTTTCTTCTATCCTTCTTTCTTCTTTTCTTTTATTAATGTGTTTTCCGCCAGGTCTTAGCTTTTGCCGCCCTGGTAGCTACCGCTTCAGCAGCACGACTCGAGCACCTGCTGCCAGGATACAGTGGTGGTGGAAATGCCAATGCCCAGCCGTTCCACTTCGAAAACGTTAACAACGGTGATGGCAACTACAGGTTTAGGTAGTCTATGTTTTTTATTATTTGTTAACTTATTATTGGGTATATTTTGTCCAACTTACCGGCACCTGACAATTTGCAAAGATATGCTGCATTTGTCTTCACATTCCCAAAATTAAAAAATTCAGTAACCCCTATCTAAACATAACTTATATATATAAAAGAAAATCGTGTCAGTTTTACCATTTATAACTTAAGATAGGTTGTACCGATTTGGCGTAAAATTGATAGAAAGTTAGCTGAGAACCAGAGGCGGACATACGATACTTTTATCCCGTTCGACTGTGAGGAAGCTAGGAAAATCAACATCAAGCAAAACAATTCACATCAAACTCGTTCCATCCGTTCAAAAGTTATGATGCCACAGACAGACACGCACACACAAACCCCTCTTTTCCCGTCGGGGGATAAAATTAGCGGATAAAAATTTGTTTGGATTGAGTAAATTATTTATTTATTCAACTGGATGTTCTATTTTCATTTGTTTTAGTTATGACACTCCCAACGGTATCTCCGCTCGAGAGAGTGGTTCTCCACGAGCTGCGGGCCCTGAAGGCTTAGCAGTCACCGCTGAGGGAGGTTTCTCATACCAAGCTCCAGATGGCCAGCAGATTTCATTAACCTACACTGCTGATGAAAATGGGTTCCATCCTGTTGGATCCCATATCCCAACACCCCCTCCTATTCCTGAAGCTATTTTACGCTCCATAGAATTCAATAGACAAAATCCTTCGTAAGTAAATATTATATTATATAATCAATACATAAAGTCGCGTTCTCTGTCCCTATTTCCCTTTGTATGCTTAAATCTTTAAAACTACGCAACAGATTTTGATGCGGTTTCTTTTAATAGATAAAGTGATTGAAGAGGAAGGTTTATATGTATATTTCATAACTATACAAAGCCGGGGCGGGCCTAAAATGGCTGCGATACATTAAAGATGTATAAAAATCAAAATAAGTTCCCTAGACGAAGAAGCGTTTTATCCCGACTTCCTTTGGAATTCATGCAATACTCGAAGTATAAGGCAAGTATACTCGAAGAAATGGCGATACACAACCACAAAATCCGTATTTTTCAATTGAAATTTAAAATAAAATACAGGAAAATCTTTAGTTTAATTTTTTCTTAAAACAATAATAGCAATTTTGTTGCCCACTTATTAATCTAATTTGAAGTTATCGCTGTCTTTTAACGATCACAATTAGAAGAGACTAAACATGTTTAGTATTATCAGATTAGCTTGTAGATGACATTTGCACAGACTTTTAATTTGCTCGTTGGAAAACCTTGAAAAACTGTCACTAGTCATTTCCAGACTGATTTAACAAAATATTCTATCTCTTTTCGTTTTGTTTTATTAAAAAAAGATAGCTTACACTTAAAATAAGTTTAGCTAATGTTCACCAAAATTATCACCATTGGATAAAATCGAGGTAAGTTCCTCTTCTTATCCCAATTTTCTTTTTGAATTGTTGTAGTAGGTAAGTATACCTACTCACAGCAGTGGTGGCATACAATATTTCTCCCTTCAAAAACCGTATTTCTCAATTACAGTATAAATCAATTTAAAAATTCTTCAGTTTAAAACAATTTTGAGACATTCCCTACTCGGATTTAACCTTTACGAAGAAATCTACTTCAGCTTTATGGGACCTATTTAATTGTCAAAGTACGATCACGGGTTAATTTGCATATTAAAAGAATGAATTAAGGTCCTGCTATATCTTGAAATTACTGTTCCGATCTCGGTTGAACCTACCGTAGAAAGAAAATATTTGCGGAAATTATTGATACAATTTATTTACAAACACTTGTACTTTCCACAATATATTTTTACTTTTTATTTTTATAGGTTAGCCAACCGGTTTCGCTATACAAGCGTCATCAGGGCTATATACTAAATTATTATCTCGTGTCAGATTAATATCATACTCGTACATTTAGGCTTGTGTTTAGTTTAATCCAACATAAATACCTAATACGTATTTGAATTGAACTATGTTTTTTGTATGTTAGTTACGCTATTACTTTGCCAATTACGAATAAAATCACTTCAGATTTCAGAGTTATGATCCCACAGACAAACACTCGCTCACATGGACATGTCAAACATATAACACATCTCTCTTCGTTCGGTCGTCGAAAACATTATACATTTCAACTCCTGCGCTAACAATCATTGCAATGTATTCTATTTGTAAGATAACTAGTAAGTTAACATCGTAGTATTGTAGCTTCATGTTAAAGTATCTAAGAAAGATAAACCGCATATGCTGAACAGTGTTTTTACTTACCTAGAATTAGGTGAATATGTTTTTGTATCTGAAAGTCTAACACACAGCATTCAGTTCAAGATCGCGCCTGTCAGATAGACTGATAAGTACCTACCACTTGTACGATATATGAACACGCAAGAGTTTATTTTACATCTATTATTCTGAGCACGAGATGTTTTTATTTGTGATCTTTTAGTATTATTAATTTTTTAACTTTTTAGTTTGTTCCTTACAAACACAAAAGTTTTTAATGTAAATAAATGTGACAAAGATGGTTGCGTTGCATTATCGTTTTAAAAAAATATCTAGAAAAAGGTTACCGGCCACCCAAGAGTCTTAAAACTGGCACATGACTGCTGTTAAACCACGACAACACAGGCACACCAAACTTATAATATATCTACATTTTAAATGTAAAAATTAAAATTTTATATATTATTTGGTTAAATAAAACATTAAAATATTTTGTCGTCCGAAAAGTTACTAGCGACTTATTTGACATGTATGTAATGTTTCTTTTGTTTCACTGTAGAAGATAGCTTGCACCTAAAATAAGTTTAGTTGGTGCTCAGCAGAGTTACATGTAATTTTGATTAACTCTTTTCGTAACTAGAACATTTTAATGTATTTCAGAAGCGAAGGATCATACAACCACGGTAGACGCAACGCTTACTACTGATTGCTATGAGCTCCGAAGAACTGCCAGTACCTCAAATAGCATGGACTGTGATATTACGAGATTGTGTTGTGGATTATATTTATTATCGAATTTTGTAAATAAAGTGTTAGTCGACATTGCTTGTAAGCAAGCATGAATGCACTAACAATATCATTGTTTTACTTTTATTCAAGGCGTTTGTAATTTCTATGCCTGAAGACTTTTTCTATAAAAACCTCTATCATAACTATATTAATATCGCGAAGCTCGAGTTTATTTTCCAATGGTTAATGAAAACAGTGAACATGCTCGCGGCTTTCCTAGGTAAAAGATATGATGTTAAAGAGACACCCTACTTGTAAGTGCGTCGCTGCTCTGTGGCCAGGGTGTTAGGTCAATTGTACATATAGCCTTAATCTCCGGACCGGAATGTGACACTCATTTTAGTGGCAGGAATAGGTAAGTCGGTGTTTCACTACCCGGAAGTGTAGCAAATCTGTACTTAACCACCAGTGGTCTTGTTGGTAATGACGAATTTAACCTAAGCTTAGTTTTACGTAATTTATCAGATAAACTGATGAAAAACTGCCCGTATTTTGGACTCTTGCTATTCATCAGGTACTTTAAGCTTGGGGAAACATAGTTTTTTTGTTTAGGTTTTAAAAAATGATATATGGATCTGTGGCCATGCGTTCTTGCATTCCCGGAATTATATGTCTTTGGTTTAACTATTCTGTATTAGATAATGTATATAGAAAAGATGAATATTATTAAAACTAAGTAAACGGAGAACAAAAAATACTGTTATAATGTTTATACCAAAAATACATTTGACTTAACATTTTCTCAATTCTTTTAGTAATGTATGTTATTGCTCCATACTTAGCTATAATATTCTATTGCTTTGCTATATATGATTACCTAATCATATGAAATTTAGACAATCAATCTGGAAGTTTATCTGACCCTACAACCAACTTGAATCTTATTTCTGTTCTGACTACCATAAGTATCATGTTAAAAAATATATGAATAAATGATCAATGTCCCTGACAAGTTACACAAATTGAATTATACCCAATCAAATATTTTACATTTTAATAAATTAGATTTATTTCATAATAAACAGCTTGGTTTTAGGTACAAAGGGTAGATCAAGTCTATGCTGACGTGGAATTATTAAAAAATCACAATATTTTTAGTCCTTTTCAGTCCGGTTTTCGTCCGGGACACAAAACAGTTAGACTAAGAACTCACGGCGCGGTTTTTACCCGCGACCGCGGCGGTTGCGGGTCCGCAGATTCCGTAGAATGTAGATTTATATGCAAAAAGTAAGATCACATTTCACGACGCGATTTTCACCCGCAGCGCCTACGGTTGTTTGCGGTTCCCGCGAGCGGTCGTTGCGTTTAATCGTGTTAATCCGAGAAATCGCTGCCGGTTAATCGTGCGGGCGGCGATTTCTCGCCGCCGCCTCGGCGGGTTGCGACCGCGCCCTCTGCGGTCGCTTGGCGGGCGACCATTTTATACTATTTGTACTAATTATTTAACCGCAACCGCCAGCCGTGCGATAATCAACGGCCAAGTTTGCGGGCGATAATTCCAACCGCCGCGGCTGCGGGACCGCGAAAATTACCCGCCTCGTGAGTTTTGAAATAAATCGCAGAACCGCGACCGCCGCGGGCGCGATTTTAAATCGCTCCGTGAATTCTGTCTCTTACAGCGCTTGTTAAGGTTTCTGATGACATTCGTTTTGCAATCGATTCTGAATTTCTCACCGTACTTGTTTTGTTGGATTTTAGCAGTGCGTTCAATTCGGTGGATTTTGATTTGCTGATTGGGGTCCTTAGTGCTCTCAATTTTTTATCCTCAGTTTTAAATTGGTTTGGGTCCTACGTACGTGAACGCTCGCAATTTGCACCTATTAATGAAGCTGAATCTGGATGGTGCGATATCGTCGCTGGTGTTCCGCAAGGTTGTGTACTATCCCCTTTAGTTTTATCTTTTTTTATTAATACTATAAAATCAGTGATCTCATCTAATTTTCATTTTTACACTGATGACTTACAGGTTTACCGTCACTTTGAAGTTATGGATGTAATGGGAGCCTTGCATACTCTAAACGCTGATTTAGCTGCAATTTGCTCTTGGACTAATTCGTTTGGCCTTCTAGTTAATCCACTTAAATCCAAAGCGATTGATTACTCCAGATTGCCTTCAATAGTTTATAACGGTACTCAAATCCCTCTTTCCTCTAATGTCACCAACTTGGGTGTCATTTTTAGTTTTGACCTTTCTTGGGAGGATCACTTTAATTTCGTTAGCAAGAAAATTTATTTCATTTACTGCGATCTCCTAAAACTTTCCTCCCTATTAAAACAAAAACCCCCTTCGTTCAAACTCCCATTTTGCCTATTCTTAATTATGCTGATTCATTTTTTCTCGATGCTACGGAAACTCTTTTAAATAAATTTGAGAAACTCCAAAATTCTTGTATTTGTTTTATCTTTGGTTTTCGCAAATATGACCGTATCTCAATCTTTAGAGCAAAACTAGCAAAACTCAAATGGCTTCCTATCCGTCTTCGCATGAACTCTCATATACGTCATCTCGCTTCCATTGTTATTTAAACTCCTTTACTTTTCGTTCCGTCAAATTATGGAATTCACTCTCTCTAGAGATTCACGATAATACTTCCCTGCCCATCTTCAAAAAACGGTTGAAAGAATATTTCTTAACATTTACATAACAATTTGTGACTTTCAGGTTTCTTATTTATATAGATTTATTAATATTATTTATATTATTTTATAGTATGTCATTGTTATGAGTTTTTTTTTATATTAAAATAAAGTATCTTCACGCCCAAATCCCCGAAGATGTAGGCAGAGGTACAACCATGGCACCCACAACTAGCCGAAGACACTAAGTCCCACAATGTGATAGGTGGCAAGCTTATCGCCAACCGGGCACATTTCCAATCCCGACCAACAATTTTTTTATTAGAAAATTGGAAAAATCCAATTTTCTTTTTGTTGGCCGACCCGGGATTCGAACCCGGGACCTCATGCAGTCAAGTCCAACACCCGGACCGCTAGACCACAGAGGCGATTTTTTTATATTATTAGTATGTTTAGGTTTATTTATTTATTGTGCATGATCATCCACTGTTTCTTCACAGATTCTAATTTTTAGGGTTGGCTGGAAGAAATTTGTAGACCTAAAGATAAGCCCACCTATTGTGCATTTCTGTTTATCACTGTCCATGTTTTATGTCCTAAATTATGTACAATAAAGAATTAAATAAATAAATAAAAATTGCGTTTTGTGTATTTTATTATTGGTCCAAGGCATTAGATTGTGCTAACGATGATATGAAAGATCAGTAAACTACGCCATTATGATATCAAAATAAGGCTCTAAATTTAGATTTTCTGAAGGTTGGCTTTAATGGTATAAAATTGACATGTGCTAATATTTAAATATGGGTGTCAGGGCGTCACACATAAAAAAAGACGAAATTCGCGAATGACACTTCACTTTTATTTAAGGGGAAAAGCGATTCACTAATGTTTAACCAAACAATGATTACCAAATATTCGTTTAGCAAACAACGATTTATAAACTTTTTAATCCGCAAACACCTTGTTAGAAAAAAAACTCAGTATGCAAATGTTCAAATAGCATCTGGTTCGTAATAAAAATGTATTAAATAGGTGTTAATTTGATATTTTTCATTTTACGAATTGATATGTTTCGCAAATTCGTACATTATCCATAAGTCGAAAGCCTTATGATTAAGTGTTATTTAATAAAATAGTAACTATCATCAGTATCTGCGTGTGGTTCATGTTCTAACCTAATCTAATTTTTACGTGTCGTTTCTGATCCGTTTCGTTACCCGTTGTGTACCAACATAAAAATAGATTATCGCTTCAGAAAAGACGTGTCAAAAGATGATAATTTAGAAAAGAATTTATTAAATCATCAGAGGTGTATATAAAATATTAAAATAAAAATATATCTTCCAATTATCCATGCACTTAATTATTAAAATGTGCAATTAATGCAATAATAAAAATTTATATCGTAATATCGGTCCATATTTTTTTATTTAAAAAACAATTTAATAAAGTAAAATAAAAATGATGCAATTTTTCAAAAAAGGTTAGTAGCTCGAAAAGTTATCGTTGCTAAGAACTTATCAGTCAATGAACATTTTTAAAAATGAAAATTTCGTATCTATTACATATACAACTCTGTTATTTGTAGAAAGGGTATTTGTAAACTGGCTTGACAAATCACAATTTTGTCAATTGTTGCTTGCTAACGGCTAATGTTAATAACATTTCTCTAAAGATGGATTTCAAGCAATCTAGATAGCTGCGTATCCGCCGGCCTATCCTCTATCTAATTGCCATATTTATCCTGTCCACAGATATGTTATTGGCAAGCGATAACATAAAAATGGATCAAAATATCAATCTTGGACAGCAAGTTTTGGATTAGGATTGATTATTAATATTGGCCGTAAGTGTACATCTGTCAATAGATTTTTGCGCCAAAAGAACCTCGTGAAAACTATGATGAAACGTTTATCAACAAGATATTAACATTTATTATGGTCGAATTTTATTACTTACGAAAACGAAACTTATTCCTTAACGATTCCAAAATATGAAAAATGCGTTTTTTAAGAAATTATTTAAGTTTTAAGCGCACTTCCACAATGCAACCCGTTGAATTTTTATTTGTGTTGTCGATAAATGTTCCCTTTCTTCTTCAACCTCCCCAAACCTAATATTTTCGACCTGTTTTTTTCATTATTTGTAGTTCCAAATAGCTTGTTCACCTGCTCCCAGTGCATCGCTGCTTGTCACTTATCTGGCAAACTATCAAGCTTAAATATCAACTGATGAATATTAATAGCTTTCATATATTTACCGTAAAATTACGGTCACTAAGTTTATGACAGACACAAGTAATTAACGCTACATGACTTGAAGATGTGTGAGTAGGTCTATAGATACAAACTTCTGTCACAGAGGACGGCGAATAAGCACACCACTCTGCTCGTGGTGGCAGCCGTGACCTATCGACACTATATATATTGTAGCCTGCTCTGTAGTCGGGGTATTAGGTAGGTCAAATTCGCAAGTCTACCGGCTATCCTACCCTCCGGATCCGATGAGACTGACTTAATCGCAGCAGGAATAGGTAAGGCAGTGGATCGCTACTCGGATAAGTTATAAGACGTTACTCGGATAAGTTTAAGTTATAAGTACACGTGATGAATTCTCCCACCAGGAAAATTCATCACGTGTACTTATCACAATTCATTTTAATATAAAAGTATTCATTACATTATCGATCCTGTGGTCTAGCGGTTCAGTTGTTAGACTTGACTGCATGAGGTCCCAGGTTGAATGTTGTCCGGGTCGGGCAACAGAAAGAAAATTGGGTTTTTCCAATAAAAAAATGTTGCTCGGGATAGGATATGTGCCCGGTTGGCGATAGGCTTGCCACCTATCATATTGTGGGACTTAGTATCTTCGGCTAGTCGTGGGTGCCTCTGCCTACCTCTTCGGGGATATGGGCGTTAAGATACTTTTTTTAAGTATTCATTACCCTTTTAAGTTTCGGAGAGTCTTGACACCACCCTCGGATTATTTCCGAGTGTTCTTATCGTGGAATGTCAGCCTTGGTCTCCCCAGGTACCTACATACATCCACATTAGCAATGTATATCTCCTTTGGCAATCTTTCATCTGTCATTCTTTCCACATGAACGAACCAGCGGAGCATGCCCATTTTTTCGCATTTAAACAGCAACACTTTGTTTCAATCCCACTCTTTCTCGGATCACACTGTTACGAATTGGATTTGATTTCATTAGCTGTTACCCGCGACTTTGCTATCGTGGCAGTTAATTTACTGTTTATAGTCCTTTGATAAGGACTTTCATACAAACTTTCAATATCTATTTCAACCCCTTCGGGGTGGAATTTCCAGGAAAGCTTAAATACGTATTTACTCATTTTTAATAAGTAGCCCAAAAATTAAATTTCATGTTTCTAACCTAAAAAATGATATTTTTACACACAAACTGTCAACCCCTATTTCACCCCTTATCTATCTACTCATTTTCAATAAGTAGCCAAAAAATAAAGTTTCATATTTTTAACTTGAAAAATGACGGTCTTCCATACCAATTTTCAAACTCTATTTAACCCCCTGGCAAGTAAAACTTCCAAACTTCCGTCCTTAGTGGATTTCTACTCAATAAAACGACCCTACTCACTAAATTTCATGGCTTTAGTTAACGTTGACTTTATTAGAAAATTGAATTAAAAATATTTACTTTATGTCAACTGTCATCCGACCCAAGAATCAAAAATGTGACCTTATGAAGTCGTGTCCAGCACCGGACAACTAAACCACAGAGGGATAATCAATATCCTTTTAGTATTGTGATTTAGAAAATTTAAGATATGGTTAAAAGTCGGAGAAATATTTGTTGTATTTAATTAAACCCGATGCTTCTTCAACCTTTAAACTAATATCTGTTTTATTCATATTAAAACATAATTTTCTGGTGAAATGAAAAAAACATTAAGTCGCATTTATTTATTGGAACATGCATATTTACATAAATATTTTACATTAACGCTAAATACAGAGTGCTCGCCTGTTTCGTGGTATCACAGTCATAGGTATGGCTTCAGAGAGCCTACTATCGTCTATCTTATAAACTAATATGTACTTATGATTGATGAGAATAAGCAAATACCTTAAAGCATAACATAATGGCCATGAAATACATAAGTATAATCTTAAGAGTTTATTACTGAATCGTATTACTAAGACTAAGTTACACCATTGGATAAATATTAGAATTGAAATGAAATCATGAAGTTCTGGCGATATAAAGATACATATCGTCCTCAATTTTGCATGTGTGTGATATAAACACTAATGTACACTACATTAGTGTTTATATTAAGAGTAAAATATACATGTATTGAATGAAATATAAAAGTTTACTGTATAACTCTGTCTTTTCATGCAAATCGCATTAAAATCCGTTACGTAGTTTGAAAGATTCGAGTCGAGTTTATTTGATGCTATGTAGACAAGATTTTATATATGAGTTAGTCCTGTGTAATTTTATTAAGGTTGCCATTTTTCTGACATCAATAAAGTGCTGTGTTAGTACATGCAAAGATAACTCATTTTTATGGATATCTGTGGGTTGGATAGTTTTCATGAAACACCGCCCGTTTTTAAAACACAATTACTTAAAATCATACGTAAGAAAACAAATAAAGTGGTAAAATGTACGTTTTATCCAACAATATAAAAGAAGAGGGGATAAAGCAGTATTTCAAAAGTACTGTTTTTTATGTTACCAAACATTGCTGAACAGTTCAGTTTTCCTAGGGTTAGAATAAATACAACATTACAAAATTATGTTAAGGTAAGTATATTTAAACAATCTTTAAAAAAAACTTGAATGCTTTTAACCATTACATTATTGAAAAATAGAATTTTAGGAATGAAAATGGTTGAGGGTAGGAAGAGGCTTCATGTTAGTCATAATCAACTTGTAGAAATAAAAAATAGAAGAGGTATTTGGGTCTCGGAGGATCTGTTAGAATTAGTACTGAGTGGAATGCAAGTGGAAATATATTCTTTTAAAAGAAACACTTTTCTTCATTCATTGATTAAGTCTAAACAGAATTCAAATTCAAATGTTTGAATATTAAAAAAGAAAAAAAACAAAAATCCTTTCTCTCTAATATTGAAAAACTAAGGCTATCTTGCTGACATTGTTAAAGTACGATTCAGTATGTCTTAGATAAAATGAGATCAGTAATGATATCCGTTTGAACCACCTCCACCAGATCCAGAACCACCGAAACCACCTCCACTTCCGGAACCACCAAAACCGCTGCCGCTTCCTGAGCCACCGAAACCGCCACCGGATCCAGAACCACCGAAACCGCTGCCACCACCGGATCCGCCAAAACCACTTCCACTGCCGGAACCAGATCCACCACCACGTCCCCCGCCAGAACCGTTATAGGAGCCCTCACTAAAATAATAAAAATGTTTTATTGGTTTGTCGAGAGGATAGCGTATCTAGGCCTAACTCCAATCGACGGGGGCAGACATTTGAATGATGAGTACTTAAATGTCTGTATTTCCGGGTTTGGGTGTTTATTAAATTTATGTACGTATAAGAATCGTTGACTAGAAACCATGACAAAAGCGTATAATTTGCTTACTTTGGAGTTAGATTCAATTTGTGTAACTTGTCCGGAGATACTTATTAATTTAATGAAATTAAGTCCTGTAAATCAAGAATACTGTAAGAGACTGAACTGTCGACTACTGGATTTACAGGATTTGAAATTGCATTTGAAAATATAAGCTGAAAACCTGGAGAATTATAAGGAAGTCATTATAGGTATGGCAGGTTTTCCTGTCAGATTCATCATAGTCGCTGAATAAAGATTAAATGACGTTAGCAAAAGTAGTGATATCGGCTTCATTCAAACATAACACACGTATCCTTACACGCTAGGTCACCTGTCAGCTAATGCAGTAATAGTAGTAGGTCATAGTAAAAATGACAGCTAAATCTAGTGTAATGGCTGTCTATCAATACATCCCCGTGGTGGTCCGGGTCTCCTGAGTAGAATAGACTATCAGCTTCCTGCCAGGCAGTTCGTAAGAAGCGAACAAAAGTTAAATGGGTTATTACCAACGAGACCACTAGTGGTAGATTTTCGTGCTGCAACTCTTCCGGGTAGAATTCCACCGCCCTATCTATTTCTGCGGCCAGAATAAAAGTGCCATGTTCCATGGAGGGTAGGGTATCCAAAACGCTTGCAAAATAATTGGTCTTAAAGCGCGATCAAAAGATAGCGACGTGTCTACAAGATCTGTGATATCTCTGGGCCACAACTACCTCATATCATCAGGAGAGCCCTGTGATTGTTCGCTGTCTAAAACAAATACACTAAACACTTGAATACCAAGGTGTGTGAAGGCAAAAAGATGACCTTATTAAAGGCAAATTAAAGTCTGTTTCACGAAGACGACATTGAAATAATATGACGCCATTTAACTTGTAAGACTCAGGGGAGATCTTAACAACAACTCTTCACCTAGTAGATCACAAATCATTAGATGTGCGTCGAAATACCAATTTTAGCCTTGTGATGTAAGTCAGATGCGCTTTTTGAATTTTAGTGTTTTCGTGTGTCGTCGTTTGTACGGTACGGTCGAATTCCTGAGGATGCCTCGGTGTAGAGGCGAAACGTACGTCGAGTGCGATTTGGTGTTCTCTGTGGTGAGTGCTTCGACAAAGTTGGCGAAGGACGTGACAAGTGGTTTTGTTTCCCGTGTTCGGACTCTATTTGTGATCTGGTCGCGGAGGTGGGAGGTGGGAACTTTAGGTAGGGTTATCACATGTAAAGAACGTGACAATTTATATTGTTTCCCGAGCTCTTCCTATAGTCGTGTTCTGGTCGCGGAGGTGGGTGGTGGGAACGTCAGTTAGGCTTGTCACATTCTGTGTCGTTTGGAGGATTATTTGCCACAACGGTTACACTGCTTACGCGGAATTAGCAAAATAAAGGCTTATTTTACATCTTTTTAGTGTTTTTGTTCAAGTTTATCTTCACATATTATTTAGTAATTGCCAAGTGTGACCATAGCTGGTTTTATGGTTTAGAGAAGCTGTATTCATTTTGTGGAGAAGGCATAAAGTGCCAATCGAGTTTCAAGTGTTACTATCCTTGAAGGGGCTGATCTGATAATGAAATTCCTCTACAATCAATACTCATTTTATCGAAACTCTTGACACTATCCTTGGATTTAGTTGTAGATTATCAACTTAGGTCTCTCCGAGTAGTTACTTCTATATACTAGTTTTATGTCAAGATTTTGTCTGCTACTCTTCTAATCGTGGCACTGTCACATTGGCAACGATCTACTGATAACTTTGGTTTTGTCTGCTGTTTTGCCTTATTTTACTGTCATAAACTGTCTGATAGATAGAAAGTTTACCTCTGTACTTTGAAAAAACCCAGCAATAAAAAGGGGAAACAGAAACAAACGCTTAACTTACGATGAAGGGTTTCGCTTGTTGAACTCAATAGACTGTAGGATAGCTTCAGGGATTGGTGGTGGTGTAGGTAGATGAGGTCCAACTGGGTGGAATCCATTTTCATCAGCAGTGTACGTCAACGAGATCTGCTGGCCGTCTGGTGACTTGTAGGAGAAAGCCCCTTCTGCAGTTACAGCTGGACCTTCCGGCCCTTGAGCTCGTGGGGATCCGGATTCTTGAGCTGATATTCCATTGCCAGTTTCATAACTAAAAAGTAAGAGATCTATTTTAATCTAACCAGAACTTAATACTAGTATATCTATAACTTCGTTGGTGTGTTGTGTTTTTATTTTATTTTTATGATATTGTAAGGAAAACAAGCAGACGGATTTCCTTATGGTAATAAATTCACGCTACTTATGGATATCAAAGGTGGTAATAGTGCGTTACCAATCTGAGGACGTCAACGAAAAGCATTGACGTTAGGTGTAATTTCTGTTCTAGTGCAACGATTTAAAATAAAAATTGTATGATGGCTTATGCAGCAATAGCAGCTATATAGCAGCAGTAGACCAACACATTGGCCTAACGTGTAGCTTACCTATATAGCTGGTACATGTGAATGGTAATCACTGCGATCGGATAGGTACTCATCAGTTTTATGCTTTCCCATTAGATATTAATAGATACATAATCGAAAACTATATTTTTTTCGAAATTATGACCAGTTAACCCCCCTGTAACCTCGCAAATTTCTGCTGTGTCATTTTGTACAATGACATTTCTAACTGAATTATGTATAATATACCTACCCACATGTACCTACTTATTATTATCGTATACTTTTGTATCAAAATGTTTGTTCACATTATTTTTATTTTTTTATCTATATATTAAGACCGCTATGTATTTTTTATGTAATTGAATTGTAAACTTCTGAGAATAAAATATTTTTAAACTGTTCCCGTGTTGGTCCGGACTTCTTTGCAGAATAGGTCATCTGCCTTTCTGCCAGAAAGCTCGAAAAAGGCGAGCATAGGCTAACCGTCACTAGCACTGTGACATCTGACTGGGTGGTAGAAATCCACAGCGACTTGCCCGGAATGGTATCACCGCTTTACCTATTCCTGCCGTCATAACGTCAGTGCTTGCCGTTGACATTTTCCAGAATAAGGTAGGCAGTAAATTTACTTAGCTTGAGGCCTAACATCCCAGCTTCAGGTTGGTAACGCACCATTACCACCTTTGGTATATCTAGGCGGCGTGAATTACTTACCGTCAGGAAATCCGTCTGTTTGTTTGCCTTTCAATAACAAGAAAAAACTTTGAATTGAAGAGCTTTTTAATTGTACATACATTTTAAAATTGATTCGACGTTTCTCTGTTTTCATAGATAATAAATAAGTTTTTTTTCACAAAACAACTAGAATATAGTTTAGCCCATGTACTAGTGCTTTTTATGATATGTAAAGAAAGAAAGAAAGAAAGAAAGAAAATTATTTATTTGCGTAAAATGTGTGTAATTGAGATGTTACAAAAACATTTTAGTATATCAACATATTCCACTATATTTTGGTGTGAAAATATTTTAACATAAAGGAAACCACAATAAATGTAAAAAAGGGAAAATAAAGTATCTTCATGCCTGTATCCTCGAAGGGCAGAGGCATAACCATGGCGACACCAACGAGCCGAAGGTATTTTGTCTCACGACGTTATATGTGACAAACCTATCGCCAATCTGGCACATACAGAAACCCGGGAAAAATTGTTTTATTAGAAACTAAAGAGATCCGGAACAGAAGTGGTAAGAAGGAAGAAGAAGAAGTGGAAGCGGAAGAAGTGGAAGTGGTACAAAATAACAGATTTTAGCTATATTGTAATGTTGCCATCAAAAAAGTCATGACTTAATTGTTTCATGTACCAATAAAATATATATCAAATTCATCAGTTCAAATAAATTGCGGTACGACAGTTGACTGGAACTTCGTATTGGAAAACATTCACAAATAATCCTGAGGGTTAAGGGTCCGTGAAAGGTCTCATTGAGATTTTTTCCAGGAGTAAATCAGTCAACCAAAAAAACCCTGACCACTTTTATTTTCATACAATTCAATTAACTTGATTCCCAAATAGCTATTTTATTTGAATTATAAACTTTAATAGCTGCCCGCCCTCGCTACGCTTCGGTTATTCAAGAATAAAAATCCTACTAATATTATAAATGCGAAAGTTTGTGAGTATGTCTGGATGTCAGGATGTCAGTATGGATGGATGCAGTAAGCGCGAACGCTTTTGCTACGCTTCAACGGTATTTAATTTCGCGCATGGAGATTTTAACTTCTAGATAACTCATAAGTTATTACTTTTTTTCTGATAGTGTAAAAGGCAATTTTGATCTAAATTACACGCATAACATATCTAACAGATTTATTTGATTAAGGGTTAATACTGTATTGTTAAAAATATGTTCTAAAGTAAGAAAAGTACTTCATTTTACTGTTTTTAGTAAACGCAAAAAACGATTATTGTGGGTTATTCTTTAAAGATAGACATATACCACTGTTTACTTTTTTTGAGATATCGAGGAGGAAAAATCCCACCATACATTGTTTTGTTAAAACGCAAAAGGTTTTGGCAGCGTTTTCGAGGAAAGCTCCCGATCGGCTTATTTTTGCCGACATATTGAACTAATATCATTGTAATATCGTTGGTTTGTACAAAACATAAACTTACTATACACTAAAACCTTCTTCAAGAATTGTTCTATCCATTGTTGAAAACCGAATGAAAATCCGTTAAGTATTTTTCGAGTACATCGCGAACAGACAGACAGACAGACGCGGCGGGGGACTTTGTTTTATAATAAGTATTGATATAATTAATGATAAATTTATCATATAATCATCATATGCAAAAGTCAAAATATTTAGTTAGTACTATAATCTAATATTAAAATTAACTTTAATACCGACTAAATTAGGAACGTAAATACAATTTAGATAAAACATGTCGCGCTGAAAAGCATGTTTTTATTAAGTTTGTTATTTTCCTCGCTAGGGAGCT
>NJDC01003472.1:30749-48763 GCA_002245475.1 Calephelis virginiensis
GAGCCCCCGCCTCCACCGCTTCCAAAACCTCCTCCTAATCCAGAGTTACCTCCACCCTTTGGCGGCAAGTATTGAGGTTCAAGTCGGCCACCATATGCCAGTGTTACCAACATTGGCATCACTATTATCTGTGATCAAAACAATATTTATTAATTACCTTACCTTAATTGTCAAAAGTTACACGCATAATGTTAACGTCTAAAGACGACCCAAGAGACACCGTTTTTGTTTCCGACAGTGGCAAGCATTGTTTGTATTTTTGATTCTTGGTGTTCATCATCTTTATTTCCGTACTTATTATAGTAATACTGTGTATTGGTTCCGTTGAATGACTTAAAATAAGTGTATGTGCTATATTTTTGACCGTTTCGTTATTTTAGGCTAAACCCCTAAGTATACGCCTAACTCCATCAAGCAACCGCGAGGCTCGGTTCGATTCCCGATGGGCGGGCACTTGTGTTATGAACATTTAGATGTCTGCAATTTCTAGATATGGGTGTTTATTAAATTTATTCTGATGTCTATTCACGTATTTCTATGTATTTGTATCGTTTACTAATACTCACAAGCCTACTCGTATGACATTTTAATTTTAGCACTTGCTCTGTGCTGGAGTTACAATATTTTGTAAAAATATAATAATATATTTACTTTGCGGTTAGATTCAATATTTGTGATTTTTTGGATTTAAGTATCTTCACGCCCATATCCCCTAAGAGGTAGGCAGAGGCACAACCAGGGTACCCACGACTAGCCGAAGATACTAAGTCCCATAATGTGATAGGTGGCAAGCCTATCGCCAACCGGGCACATATCCTATCCCGAGCAACATTTTTTTTATTAGAAAATTGGAAAAATCCGATTTTCTTTTTGTTGCCCGACCCGGGATTCGAACCCGGGACCTCAAGCAGTCAAGTCCAACAACTGAACCGCTAGACCACAGAGGCGATAAAGAGAGATTTTTGGATTTTGTCATATAATAGATATGCCATCCCTATATATTTGCAACTTGTCCATTTCTTTTACATTTATATTTGTATTTATAACTATTCTTGTAATAGCAGAATAAAATAAAAATAAAACGTTTTTGTTTGTAATTAATAAACTCTAAAACGAGTTTTATAGATCTGTTAACCCAAGATTGACATAGAATTTGTTTTATTAAGCAAACATTAATAAAGTTAGAAGCAGGTACATGATTTGTTATGCCTCTGATCTAAGTGATTTTGTCCGAAACCGAACACAATGACAATAAAAGACGCTTTTTTAAGGACAAATACGACAAATGTGTAGTATATTTGTAATGTAGTATGTAATCCCCTCCATAATACATTTTTTATCTTTACACTTAAAATAAAACACTTCTTTTGTTTTTTCATTGTCTTTTACTTGCATAGGACAGCGTACTAGCTGTAGAGTCGCCTGATATTAAGAGACCGCGCTGGCCTATAGACGCTATAGAATATAGATATTGCCGATACGTCACTGTCTAATGACTAAACGGAGGTTTTAGACCTAATATGTAAGTCTACCGGATACCGTACTCTCTAAACTAGAACATTTGAAACACCGATATGGGCAGCAGTGATAAGAAAGGTGTGGGTTCTATACCCGGCCAAGCAAACTGCCTAAAAAGAAGGCAAATGGTCTATTCTTCATAAGTAGCATGGACCTATACGAAGAATGAGGTTTTAGACAAGGTGCTAAAATACCAGCTGCAGGTTAACGAAAATTTTCCCTCCCGTTGGTCCGGGCTCCTTTGCAGAGTAGATCATCTGCCTTCCTACCAGGCCACTAACACCGTGACACGTGACTAAGTGGTAGAGTTTTGCAACGACTCGTCCGGATTGGTATCACCGTCTTACTTACTAATGTCGCGAACTAAGTGTTCTGGTTCAAAGGAAAGGTAGCCGGTAAATTTGCCTTTGCTCGAGGTCGAACACCCCAGAGTCTGGTTAGCAACGCACCATTATCACCTTTGGTTTCTTTAGGTGGCATGAATTTCTTACCATCAGAAAATTCATCTGCTTTGTCTTCTAATACCATAAAACTTAAAAAAAAATTAAAAGAATATCTTTACTGTCTAAAATCGAAGTGTATTTTGGACCATCATAAGATCCGTCTCACGTGACGTGCCCAAGATAAACAACAATTTTATGAATACACGTTAATTAAAATCAATTTTGACATGATACAATTCAATCAAGCATCTTAAAATTACTTGTGAAAACCATTAAGTTTAATTATTATTAGTTGTAAAACATTACTTCACCGGAGGAATAACAAAAACATCATCTAACATTATATAATAAACAAATTTCTACATCAGGAAGGAGTGTAATGACATCTCGGTAATCCAACTTTCAGTTATTAAAATACTCGTGATTCAGCTCGTAAGGTCTCAAATGGTTTTCTTAGCACAATTTTACAAAGGCCTCGTAAACTTCGAGATCCGTGAACGATGGTAACTTAGAGCATTATTTGTCAAGAGTGCGTTTTATGTTATAGGTGAGTGACAAGTACGTAGTAGCTTTATACTAAAAAAATGACTTAGATATCAAACAGGCTACCAGCTAGCCGCCATACGAAAACACAATTCTGATATTACGTTGGTAGGAGAAACGTGTATAAGGTAATTTATCTAAGAAATAAGTGTATCTAAATAAATATTAAGATTGAGTGACTAAATAGCAAATGACAAATAATGAATCAATAATTAAAGATAACTAATCAAAAGAATAAATGATTTTAATTGCATATTATATTATGTAATTAAAACTAATTTTCTGTAAGTTTAGATATGTTTTCACGCTACTGTATCGACAGTATAATTATTGCAAATTGTCAAGAGTGAAGCTTTGCAAATCGAAGATACTTAAACAATCAATATTTTTTACCACCAGACATAAATTTTACATTTAATAGCACTTACCCATTTTTATCGATCATGACAATGAGCAAAAACGATGTAAGTTATGTATGTATATCCCAGCAAAGTATAAGTAAGCTTACTTGTAAAATATTTAAAAATACTAGAAATTTTTTTTTGACTAAGCAAGCAACCTAAAAACGAAGAAGCCTACACATTCCGCTATAAACTTTAACTTCGATAACCCAAATATACTATAACAGTTTTATACTAACTTATTAAAATAAACTAATTGCAAGACCAAACATTCGAATATTTAACAAAATCGTCATTTTAGTTATAAATGTCAGAATGTCCCATTTGATTCTAATCAGTTTAACTCACAGCACTCTACATTAAAGTATACTCTGTGCTGATGAACTAGCTTGGGAATAGATTTTACGACAAGTATCTCGGTAGTGCAGGTCGTGATATGTCGTAATGAAGTTAATGAAATAATGATCTGACTTCGAGGGAATCTCTCAATGAATCGACGATTGATATTTCTGTTGACAAGCTGATAGATAAGTTCTTGAAATGAAATAAGATCTGTATATGTGGCCACGTGCATGCGCGTTTTTAATACGACTTCAGCGCGTTATTGCACATTTGGTTTCTTTGATTGGGGTTCGATATATATTGGGGTCACAAACGACATATCACAATTATAATCAACTAGCCGATTCGATGAACTTTGTACCGCTTGATAATATAATTAGTAGCTATTATAATATAAAATTATAATTGCTACTTACAGTTTGTATGAAGTGTGGTTTTTCTGACTTTCCCTGCAATATTCCAGATTTACTTCTAATAAGAACCTCTAAATACCAAAACAAATAACAAAATCGGCCCTTTCGTTCAGGCGTGATGCGGTGACCGCGCCAAACGGGATTAATTTTTATATAATACTAGCTGTTACCCGCGGCTTCGCCCGCGATAAAATTGAGATGTAATCTATCCTATCTCTCAAGTTGGATCGAACTGCACATGGTGTGCGAATTTTATTA
Organism: Calephelis virginiensis; assembly: GCA_002245475.1. Taxonomy (NCBI): domain Eukaryota; kingdom Metazoa; phylum Arthropoda; class Insecta; order Lepidoptera; family Riodinidae; genus Calephelis; species Calephelis virginiensis. Next base: position 34,668 of record NJDC01003472.1, read on the forward strand.
TAATCGGTTAAGTGGTTTAGGAGTCCATTAAGGACAAACATTGTGGCATGAGATTTATATATATTAAGATTAGCTGCGTATTACGGCTTCGCGCGGATGGTAATTTTTTTGATCATAAATTGAGATGTAAGTTGGTCTATCTTTCAAGTTGGATCAAACTGCACACGGTGAGCAACTTTGATTTGAATCGGTTAAGTAGCGTAGAAGTCTATCGAAGACAAACAATGTCTCAGGTAATTTATAAATATTAAGTCGTGTTCGTTACACTATTTATAACCGAAGACTGGCTAAAAAGATTTGACTGAAAATTAACAGCTTAGAATCAGGAGAAGGACATAGAATTTTTTTTTACCCTGTTTGACGCAGAGGAAACTAGGGAAAACAATATTTGAATTGTTCTCATACAAACTGATCAGGTTTAACAAAATTCGCCAGAATAGCTAGTATAAGATAAAAAGGAAGATAGCTTGATTTGAGGTAACTAAATTTGTCATTACGTTTTGCCATATCTTTGTATATTTCCCAACGATATTGGCCCCACGAAAGAGCTACATCTAAAACATGGCCATAGCTGCTGAACACTTACTAGTATTAGACAGTTAAGCACATATAAAAGTAAAATACCCAGTAACTTCTGATTATGAGAGATCTGGAGTAATTGAGTTTTTGCGTACTAAGTTTTCAAAAGGATTTCAATTCATCAATATCTAAAGAATGAAATCCAATCAGTTATCGAGGACCTAAATTAACTTTCTTTCAACGCCTACGGGTTCATTATATGACCGGCCATAATTTGGAGCTATTTGCTCATAAAAATATTATTGGATAGCATACTTTGTTATGGTGTTAATACGCCATAAAACCACTAGGAACACGGAAATATAGGTCGTTCCAAAGGGACGTAGGGTTGGATGACGTATGGATGTGTCAATGGACACAACATGCCAAAAAACGTGCTAACTGGAAAGGTAACAGTCGGAAAGGTGAACTTGGGTTCCCAAATGAGAAGTTGAAGTATAACTGGAATTGTTACTATAGTCTGTTTCAAACCAAAGAAAAAGAAGCACTTAGTATTACGTTAGTGCCGGGCGACACCAAAAGCATAGTTTTTCATACAAATATTGCTGCAATGATATTATTTATGCAGTGATCGTGGTTCGTGGTAAAGGGGTGAGCGAAACAGTTATCCAGAGGCGTCAAATCGTTTTTATAACGATAAATAAACCCTTAACCTTAACGCTTGATGATAAATAGACACAATTTCACCTGGCGGAAGTTATTCTGGGGCAGCTAGTTTTATTATAAATGAAATCATTTATAGCCTAATGCAATTATTTATTTGACTATTTATTTATTAGCCAGATTTAGTCAAACATACTTTCTATCTGCATTAGGCAGTTGAATAAAAAAAAAATTTGGAGATGGTGTTCAATGATACCAAGCAATGTAATTAATTATAGTCCAGTGCATAATATTCAAAAGTAAATAAATAATTCAAAAGCAATGAAGTATCTTCACGCTCATATCCCCAAAGAGGAAGGCAGAGGCACAGCCATGGCACCCATGAGTAGCCGAAGACACTAAGTCCCACAATATGATAGGTGGCAAGCCTATCGCCAACCGGGCACATATCCAATCTCGAGCAACATTTTTTTGAAGTGAAAACTTCTTTAGCGGCGTTGCGCACTTTTTTTGGAATGGGTAAAAACTTCTAAATTTGCGTTAGATCGTCAGAACGTAAGACGGCGCACTGCGCATGCGCGCACAATACCGCGGCGCAGGTCGCTTACGCGAGATCTAAAATAAAACGTAGATTCATTGCTGTTTTTGTATTGCTTAGATATTTCCGAAGAGGCAATGGATAGTACCAATACGAGTGACTGTAAAATAATCGTGAATAAACAGTTTGTGGTAGATGAAATAGATATTAGTTAGTAAGACATCTTTTAATTTGTTTGAGACTTTTAGGTATATCATAGTTTTTCAGTTAATAGAAATTACAGTACAACATTGTGAAGCGATTAAGCTGTTTTCGAAGTTGTAAGTTTAACAAAGGAAATAATAGTAGAAGGAAAATAGATATTCATATGTATATTATTTTGAATCGAATTACGTATTGAAAAAATAAATATTTCATCATATTTTATCTCATAAGTACTATTTGAACTGGCCGTGGTAAATTATTAAGTAGCCGTACTAGCAGGTAGGTAGCGTACTGAAGATCCATGGTTTAGCACAGAATACTAATAGGTAGGTACTAATAATACTAATAAGGTGTACTAGTACATTTTACGAAGTGTGCCATTGCAGTGCGAATCCAAAAATGTCCGATTAAGCACATAATACAATAGTATGATACCACATAAATGATAGTACCTTCATACTGATAATTAAAGCAATTCGTGCAAAATTACATATTCCCTAACCATTCCATAATATCAAAAATGCAGAACGTTAATATTCAAGTTTTCACTTCTGCCGGCACTCCCGGAGTGCAACCCGTCTTTTTTGATAGAAAATTGGAAGTTTTCTTTTTGTTGCCCTACCCGTGATTCGAACCCGGGACCTCATGCAGTCAAGTCCAGACGTGCACAAATGTTCACTGATCACACAAATGTCCCCGTCGGGAATCAAAACCGAGCATTGTGGTTAGTCGGCCTTGACCAATGAGGCGGTCAACTAAAATAAGTAAGTGGCTTTGTCTAAACAAGTAAACAACAACAGGTAATAAAGATGAGTATAATTAACTAAAATGCCACAGCGGCTTAGCCCGCGAGGCTTTAGCACGTTACACATTTTTTTTAATAAAAAAATTTTATGTTTGCTTTTACTAAATGGATTTTGCCTAAATACCTGCATCCTTTAAGTAGTGAAAGTTCGGTCAAAATTAGTCTAGCAGTTTTTCAGATATGCGGAAATGAAAAAAACTAGTTTCTGTTTAGAAGGACTCTGGGAATTGATATTCTAAAATACTTTTACACATTAACACAGATTTTGCAGTTTTTTTAAAGTTATTGATTTTATATTTTCATTTATTAATTACTAAGTTTACGTTGTTGACTGTACTAATTTAAATTGTATGAATTTTTTTAATTATGTACAAAAATATTTTGTAATTTTGTGAAAAATCTATACCTAATTTTTGAAAAATGTTATTTTTAAATTAAATTATTTTCTACGCAGAAATTAAGGACAAAAAAATTAGCTTACCATAAAAGTAGTCATTTTTGGAAACTAATAATTATGTACAGTCAGGCACTCGTTATCAGCTCCTCTGCTGAATACTGTTGGAGAAGATGTGCTTCGGTTTATATTGGCCCGCTTTGCCCTTTCGCGGTTGCTTCACCTTGTGCTGTTCCTCGTCGATCCGACCTGCAGGCTCCGCCTTAGGACTCAGACATCGTGGAGTCTCTAAGGGATATGGAATTTCTTAAGCTTGTATAGGTCAAGATGTAAGAACTCGAGCATGAGATAGTTTAACTTAAACTTGACACGGTAATTTGAATTTAGGTTTTTTGTTCGGAAAATTGAAATAGGTAAAATTTACTACATTTTTTAACAAAATTCAATTGAAAATATAAATGAATATTAAAGAATTCGATACTAATATTACAAATTTAGAAATATGTTTGCTTTTTCTTTGGTTGTTTGTCGTTGTTAGTAGTAATCCGATAACTAAAGTCCTTAGAATAGTTTAAAAATCCGAAGGCAGAATCTTTTGACATTTACGGTTTATATAGATTCGGTAATTTATGGTAATTACTTACCATCAGGAGAATTGTGTGGTTGTTCGCTGAACTCATGTTTAAAAAAAGGTTCGTATGAAATTTTTACTCTAGTCGTCTATTTAAATTTTTATATAAGTAGGCTTTTTACTAAATACTCCAAATGGAAAGAAGGAAAGCCATTTAATAAATTCTACCTAAATAAATGTGTTATTTTTTGGCACATAGGCAAAACCGTAGCTAGTATTTATTGATATTCAAATAAATTTGTTATTCTGAAACTTTTTAAATAAAGAGATGCTACCGTTTAGAATTTTTGATTTCGCCAACGGTACTTTAGCTTATTTTCGGTTTTTTTATTATATACATCATAGACATTGTAGACGCGTTGCTGTCTTGTGGCCGAGGTATTAGGCTAATTGTGCAAGTCTTCCTTATGCTCCAGACCGGGACATGACACTATCACTAGCGGCAGGAATACCAGGAGTCTTGTTAATAACGACCATTTTAACCTGTGCTCGCCTATTAATCTATTTTACACAAGAGATCCGGATCAAAACGGGTTAAATAGGCAAACAAGCAGTAGCACGAACCCACAGATATACTCTTAAAATTGTCAAAAGTTAATTATTTTTCAGGAATATCATCAAAACAGCGCTTCCTCTTTATTACATGCATATTATATAAGCTTAATTAGCGTGTAATGTTGAACGTAATGTGTGAACTTTGATTTAATGTTTCAAAGTTAATGAAACCTCACGAGTTTAATATTTTTAACACACCTCCTCGTAATGTGGGTTTTAAAACCCTGCTTTAAGCTCGTAATTCTAGGCACTTCATGTACCACGTATCTATGTACTTTCACATTTAAAGGTACTAAAACTGTACCTACTTTTTGACTAACAAAGAGTTGTATTCATTAGAGATGTCACTTGGTGTGCTTTCGGATACATGTACTCTGTACTGAACGAACAATATTTCTTTAAATTGCGCCCGTAAGGTGATTTTGACGTTCAAAAGCACTGATCTGATGTAAAAAAAGAAAAAGATAAACACTCTGAAGAAAATATCAATCAGCTTCCTATGATTACTGAAGTAAGTAAGAAGAAGAATGAAGAAGTATGTCATACAGCTATATACAGTTTGTGTAAAACTATAAAAAAAAGTAATTACTGCAAATGAAATTCACATGTTAGAGTGGCCATATTCCTTAAAGATATTTTAATTTTAGAACTAATCCCGCACAAACTCACACAAGCATATAATTTTCTCACTTTGGGGACAGATGAATTCGTGTAATATAGTCAGGGATATTCATTTATTTATTCCAAGCTTGACCTCTATTATCTAGTTATTTATTCGCATATGAAGCCGTGGGCAACCTAGTGCTTTCGTAAATTTAGCTGTGTATGAAACATAGCATACAAAAGGGCCAATTACAGGCCCTCGAAGATATATTATACTTAGTATTATTATGTAAATAAGCAACGAAATATATAATCGAGTATTCTAAGTAAGCTAATTAAGCCTTGAAGCAAATCCTAATATATATAAATCTCGTGTCACAATGTTTGTCCTCAATGGACTCCTAAACCACTTAACCGATTATAATAAAATTCGCACTCCATGTGCAGTTCGATCCAACTTGAGAGATAGGATTGCTTACATCTCAATTTATCGCGGGCGAAGCCGCGGGTAACAGCTAGTTTCTTATATGTTTGTATCAGTTGAAATTTGTAAAGTTAAATACTTTTAATTGTAGATTTAAGTTACAAACGATGGAGGCTGTGCATATCAAATCATACAGCCTCTGTGGTCTACCGGCCCAGGGGTTGGACTTGACTTCATGAGGTGTCGGGTTCGATTCCCAGGCCCAATAAAATTTGGTTTTTCCAATTTTTTACTAAAAAAAAATGTTGCTCGAGATTGGAAACCTACCCGGTTGGCAATAGGCTTGCCACCTGTCACATTGAGGGACTTTATTACCACCTAAATTAACCTATTTTCCTCACGATGAATACGAACACGAAGTTTATTCATTACGAAAAAACTACGACCATCTTCTTTCAGATGGCTCCTAAAAACTTGTCTATAGTAGTATTATTTAAAACTACTACCCTTTTTTGGTCCCCAATTTGCTAGAAATTCAAATAATTTTGTTACAGAAAATTTGATTTAAAGATTAGTTTCTAGATTAGTCAAAGTTTTACTTTTTTCTTCTTCTAAATCATTATTTTTTATGTGAAAACTTCTTTAGCGGCGTTGCGCATTTTTTGGAATGTTAAAAACTTCTAAACTTGCGTCAGGACACGTGACCTGATCGAAAATTCGTAAGACGGCGCAGGGCGCTTGTGCGAATGTTCGTGTTGTCATGTTTGAAATGAAAATTGTATTCTACCACATAAATTATAGTATTTTCACACTGATAATTAAAGCAATTTGTGCAAAATTATTCCCTAACCATTCCAAAATATCAAAAATGCACAACATTAATAAACAGTTTTCACTTCTGCCGGCACTCCCGGAGTGCAACCCGACGTTTTTAATTGCTAAATGTAGCCTCGTGGGTTTTACAAATTAACCTTTGGACAAACAATTACAAAATGGACTTTGTCATTCTTTTATTTTCACTTGATAAGAAGGGTTGTATCACCTGCAAATAATATCGCACGATGGATAGCATGAGGCAAATCGTCTATGTAAATTAAAAAGTAATGGCCCTGAAACACTACCTTTCTTTGATATAGACTTTCACGCGGTTTCCACATACTGTCGAAATATCAATACACACTTTCTCTAAATAGCCTTTTAAACATTCCAACGATTTACCTCCAATACCACATCTTTCAAGTTTTGTTAACATAATTTTAAATCAAACGCTATTGTACGTAGTAATGGAGAATGCAACATTTGACATACTTAGGACAGACATAGTTCTAATATCGTAACCCTCTTATTAATAAAACTTACAAACCCGTTGATCTGGTGTGTAACTTCACGTTTGCTAACAAAAAATGAAGCTACACACCAGATCAACGGGCGCATAAGTTTCATTAGTAAGGGGGGAAAAGTATAAGTAGTGCCTATACTTGTAGCAGCCGTGTCAATGCTCCTATCTGATGGTAGCGCGAATACCGTCGTTGAAGTTCATGTCCCTGACCGAAACGGATGCCGCGGTGAGGGCGCTCCTTTCCATCTTTGTAAAATACAATCGAGGTTTTGTTGACGTGGCAATTAACGCCTGCGATATTATACTACGAATCGAAAATATCTTCAACACTATTTTACCAATAATTTTGTATGATGATGTTAGTATCTTTACGCTCATATCCCCGAAGAAGTAGGCAGAGTCACAACCAAGTAAGTAGTATATACGACTAGCCGAAAACCCCGACTCCGACCCCGAGCAACACTTTTTTTTAGAAAATTTTAAAAACATTTTTTGTGGTCCATTTTTTTTGAAAATTTTAAAACCTTTTGAAGTCACGTTCAACACCAGGACCGCTAGACCACAGAGAGTCTTACAGTACAGGTAAGTGTGTTATAAAAATAGATAAATGTGTTACACGCAAAATTAAAATGGTTTTACAATAGTACGGATTACGGAACAAATTCTTTTCCCATTGAATAATACTCTACGTTCTAAAAAATATCAGTGAACGGTGAAGGATACTCCGAAACAGGTAATGGCAAATGAAAGTCCGACATCTTATTCCTTTGTACTTTAGATTTTAATAATGGTTAAGGTTGTAGGTCGAACTCAGAGGTCAAATGGTTTCAACATATTTTAAACTATTGCAGTTTGTTTCTGCGGACGACAAGTAAACAGGAATTTTTAGTCCTGACATAAGCAATTACGGCCACTTTCAATAACATATCTAAGATAAGAGATATGGCTACTTTCAGTTACCAGATCAGTTACCAGACAACCAATGTTATTTTTCAATATATAATAAAGAGAAAGGTAAGCAGAGCTAGTCGTGCTAGTCGTGGGTGCCCTGGCTGATCAGCCAGGGCACCCACGACTAGCACGACTAGCCGAACTAGCCGAACGACACCCACCCACCCACCCACGACTAGCCGAAGACACTAAGTCCCATAATGTGATCGGTAGCAAGAATATCGCCAACCGGACACATAACCAATCCCAGGCAACGTTCTTTTTGTTACAAAATTGAAAATATTATCTATTTTTTTTGTTGCTCGACCCGAGTATCGAACCCGGGAGGTCCAGAAGTCAAGTCCGGCCTTGACCACTAGCCACTTAGGAGATATTGATTATTTATTAGTCAAATTTTCATTTTGAATATTAAATAAAAAGTGTTGAGAAGTCCTTATGGTAAAAAAATATCTTTGACGCGTAGCCAACCTTAGGTTAAGCCTTCTAAACATACAAGTATGCTTACCGGCTCCCATATCCTCTAGCTTTGAACCGGATAACGTTAAGCACTGACATTTGTAAAATGCGAATGCGAGGTTCGAATTCGAATCAATCGTTGCAAAACTCTATCAACTGGGAAAAAACTTTGTAACAGTGAAAACAATAATCTACTAGGTAACTTTTAAAATATAAAGAAATCCCTCCAAAGTCCAAACAGTTTTGTGTCACGGTTGGAGTGATAATTATTGTATTGTTTTTTTATGATATTGGAAGGCAAGCAAGCAGGCGGATTTCCTGATGGTAAGAAATTCACGACGCCTAGAGACACCAAAGGTGGTAATGGTGCGTTGCCATCCTGAGGCCGGGATGTTAGGCCTCGAGCAAAAGTAAGTTTACCGGCTATCTTACCCTCCGTACCGTAATACGTCAACGGCAAGCAATGACGTTATGGCAGTAGGAACAGCTAAGGTGGTGGTACCTATCCGGGTGAGTTGCTGCGAAGCTCTACCACTTAGTAGAATGTCATGGTTTTAGTGACGGTAACCCGATGCCCGCATTTTGCAAGCTGCCTGGCACAGGAAGGCAGACGGTCTATTCTGCAAAAGCGCCCGGACCTACACGGGAAACTACTGACTGTTCTTATTTTTCTAACAATAATCCACACGAATATCAATAATGCGAAAGTCTGTGTGTTGCTCTTTCACGACTAAGCCGCTAAACCGATTTTGATTAAATTTGATATTCATATACTTGCAGATCCGAGTTCAAACACAGGTTAATTGTTAAATGGAAAATCAACAGCCAAAGGACTTTAATAGAGGATGAAAGATTGTATGAAAATGGCAAATGTTCTATACTGACGAAGTCGCGGGCCAACAGCTAGTATGTTATAAATACAAAGATGAGCGAGAAACATAACCCTTACTAAAAATCGTTTAGCAATACTTAACTTCATTGGCGTAAAAGCAAAATTTTTAAGATGCATTGTTTAATAAATGCCAGGCCTTGTGGCATTCGGAAGGTGTATAAATCAACCTCTAGATTGAGTCAGACTTCCATCATGATCCTAATATTTCACGAATTTGTAGATAAATCTTTGTAAATAACTGATAAGCACTAAAGAGCTACATCTCCAACTCCACCCGCTGCTTTCAATATTCTTTTCCTTGGATTGATACTTTTATGTTAGTTTAGACGTACCCCGCGACTGTGAATGAATGAATGAATGAACTCTTTATTGTGCACAATTAAACTTACTACAAAATACGTACAATTAAGTACATATTAACAACAACATATGATTATAGATTTTAGTACACAAAAGGCGGTCACGTCGCCGAACAAAGCGATCTCTACCAGTCAACAGATGTATAATAAGCCTTTATTATGCTAATTCCGCGTAAGCAGTGTAACTGTTGTGGCAAATAATCCTCCAAACGACACAGAATGTGACAAGTCTAACTAACGTGCCCACCTCCGCGGCCAGAACACGAATAAAGGAAGAGCTCAGGAAATAATACAAATTGTCACGTTCTTCACATGTGACAACCCTACCTAAAGTTCCCACCTCCCACCTCCGCGACCACATCACCCGATGTGGTCGCGGTGTGATCCCGAAGATATTTCTGACCTTATACCACTAAAACGTACTACTAAAACGTAGTGAATATATTCTCTTTGGCGACTAAAACGGCTTCAAGGAAATATCTGACTGATGGGAATTTTGTTAGGCACCACTCAACTAATTTTAAGTTCGCTATCTTCTTTCAACGAAAGTTATAGGAAGAGACTTTAACACTTTGCTGCCAGTATGTTTTTTATTTTAATCTATTAGTCAGAAAACGTTGATTATAAACATCACAATTTGACATAAGTAATCTGAAATGACTAAAATGTGGAATCTCTTTTGTTTTTGTTTCATTTGATAAAGATAGCATGCGTCTAAAATAAGTTAAGTTTGTGAGCAGCAGAAACACAATCTGAATCAGGAGATGCTCCTAATAATGAGGATGTTCGCGAGGATTTTTCCATAAAAAAGACATACTGTTCATTCCATTCGCGACACAAGGAGTCAATTGTAACAAAAAACTACCGTTCTCAAGAGATACGTACAAATTTGGAAAACATGAAAAACGGAATTGGTTTTCTTCACTTATAGACTTCTGCACCGAGAAAAATACAATTGATTTATTTGTGTTGAATATTTGGAAAGAAATTTGCGTTATTCGTTTATTCGCTTCGCTTTTTTTTATTTAAAAACTTTTTTCATCAGTTCTTATCTTTCGTCAGTAAATTAGATAAATAAATATGGCGGATAAATTTGAATTTATACACTTCATCGTCAACACTAGGTGAAATTCCATTACAGGTATGTATGCATTTCACACAAGACGTGATGATAACACTTGTACTTTTTCACAATACACAAAATGTTATTGTGTATAAGAACGAGAGTGAAAAAGTATCAGGAATATTTGCTTCTTTTAGTTGAAGACCAAAAGAAGAAGTATGTAGAAGTTATTTTAGAACATTTAGAATGTATTTTAACTGAAATGGGATTAAATACATTTAGTTATTCATCATCTCATCTCAGACCCAAAAGCGAGGATTCGATTCCCGAAGAGGGCAGGCACTTGTGTGATGAACGTTTAGATGTCTGCATTTCCGGGCATGTGTGTTTATTATTCTGGTATCTACTTAAGTATTTTTACGTATTAGAATCTTCGACTAACACAAGCATATATAGCACAAGCATAACATTTGCTTACTTGATAGTTAGATTAAATTTGTCTATCTTGTCCAGGAATATATTTGTTATTCTTTTATTATAATTATTATTATTTTATGTATGCGTGTGTTTGCCACTAAACTTCTCCTAGATGACTGTAGCGATTTTTATGACAAAAATTGTGTGTGTTCACGGGGATTCGAGAATTGTTTAGATTCACAAATTGGTTCACTGGAAAATGTTTCTTTAATTGTTCTTTTTTATGTGTAAGTAGTTGTTGATTTTTTTTAATGTTTCACATTGGATCCGACAGACTGCGCTACTATCGGAGCATCAAATGTCATGTAGTAGCTGTCAATGTCAAGCGATACGAAGTTTGCTCGGTCGGCTACACAAATTATAAAGACTTATGTACAAGTAGTCGGCTAGTTATGTTAAAAATGTATACTCCTGTCGGCAATTGAGTAATTCAAATTAATCGTTAGGAATTAACTCCTTGGTAAAGAAGGTAAGCAAACCTGGATATGAAATTCCTAGTACATTCACCAGTTTACATATAAATACGGTATCCATATATAAATGCCAAAATGTACAGACGTTATCTTCGTGGATAAAATAAATTAATAGTTTAAAAAATTCTGCAAAACACGCTTTTATAGGTGCCCATAAGAGTCAAAAACAAATTACGGGTCGTTCAAGTTGTCTCTATTTCTGGGTTGAAGTGTAAACCAGGTATGTGTTTTTAATTACAATATTTGATTGTAAAAGCGTGGGGCGCTGGAGCAGGAAAGGCTTTCTTGTAAACAAATACACGAACTCTACATTTTGCCACCGTTGACTGGTACTTTGAACAGACTGTTAAATGTAGAGCCTTCTACTAGTCGTGCTGCAACTCTAGTTAGAGCGCCGATCTCTGTGCTTCCCGAATCATCGCTTAACTTGATTTTTCAGCAAGGTATACAAAAAATCTTTCCTGCTCCAACGCCCCACGCTTTTGCAAACAAATATTATAAATAAAAACACTTAGTTTACACTTCAACCCAGAAAAAGACAACTTGAACGATCCGCAATGTATTTTTGACTTTTAAAAGCGTCTAAATTGTGGCCAAAGTTCATTACAAGACCTTTCCAACCAGTCCAAACACTGCTGTGATACGATCATCCATCATGATATGCCAGTTCATATCTTCCGGCTCCATCATCAGATCCGCTCGATAGTAAAATATTGTTGTATTGTCATCAAAATCACATACAACTGCCAATTTCTATGACGCTACGATTTTTAGAACATGGTTAAATTAGTTTTCTTAGATTACATTACATAGTTACATACTTACATAAAGGTCGACCTGATTAAAGCGTGTTAAAAACAGCATTTTCTCGCCCATATTTCAGAAGAAGTAGGCAGGGGCACAACCAGGGCACCCACGACTAGCTGAAGACACTAAGTCCCACAGTGTGATAGGTGGCAAGACTATCGCCAACCGGGCACATATCCAATCCCGGGAAACGTTACTTTTATAAGGAATTGGAAAAACCACATTTACTTTTTGTTGTCCAGCCCGGGAATCGAACTCGGGACCTCATGAAGTCCTGGACCTGGACCGCTATATCTCAGAGGCGTAAATGTCCAGGATGGTTCAGTGTCTCCCATTCTCCTCTCTACAAACTGGACTATAGAATACAAAACACCTGGTAGTTAGCAGGATGCTTAGATGTGACAGCAAAGATCCGTGTGCGTTCGTTCGAGAGCTGGGTAAAACAAATGCAATTTGTTTATTTGTCCACTATTTATTTAGAACTTACGAAATGATACGCAAAAAACCGACAACCCAAGCATTTTATTGAAGTTATACTTCTTTTGGCGCGTTAGGAAAAAATGATGAGGGTAAATTTTTACGATACGCGCGCACACCGTCACGAAAAACCAACATGATGAAGTTAGCTATGAAGTTAGCTATAGATAACATTTTAGTTTTTAAAAAGATTTTTATCTTATTACGCCGAAGAAGTATAACTTCTAACGCGTGTACATAAGCACACACACACACACACTTTTTTTTAATTTTTTTATTTACACTTTATGTTTCATGTACCAGTGATCGACAGTGAGAGAATACAAAAATAAATACTATACAAAAGGTGAGCTTATCTCTAACAAGAGATATCTTACAGCTAACCAAGATAGAGAAAACAAATACAAAATAATAAGTGAATCCTATCGGCTTAGAATCATATCTCAAATATTTTAAAAACGCCTTCAATATACACATAAACATTTTTTAATTTTATATGTAGTTCTTCCTCGAGTTTATACATTTTACAAGTACTACGTAAAAATACACTTCTGATCATTTTTTTACGCGCTTTTTTATAACTTATTTTCCTTTGCAAATTGAATTTCTCGTTGAAATGAGAGATTCAGAAGTAACTTCATAATCTCAGGAGATAATGATAGCAATATCTTATGGCCTCTCAACAAAAAATCCATAAAGTATTCTGTTAGAAAGTAAGGTACTCTACCTTACTTTCGACAGTGTACACATTGGGCCAAGGTGTCGGGTTAACATAATCGTACACCCAAGAAGATTTAATCCTTAGTACCGACCAACTATACAGGGTAACTGTAATACAGACTAATGCCAACATAAACCCTAGAGTACGATAATCCATGTTTATTAATAAGACAGTGAGCGTGTGTATTTATTTTGTTCCATAAAATTGTATATTCTATTAAAGTTTTGCTATTCATAAAGCTCGTTACTCTCAACTTACAATTTAACTTTTCCCATTCCAATTATAATTTAGGCATGTACTAAATTGACTAGATAATAGATCAAATTTCATGATCTCCTCGTTGGTCCATCATCGATGATGTTTCTACCTGGGGTGGATTTATTTACTACGGATGTTTATTTATTTACCTATACTTTTTTTTACAATTTATTTATTTACAATTTAAACTTTAAATAATTTAACTAATGTGACCATGCTTTTCAGATCAAAATGGAACATCGCTTTTTAACGTCAATTTGCAGGTTTTGTCTTCGTCTGAATATACAATGTTAATCGATACTTAGGAAAATTTAGCAAAGCAAAGTGAAAAAAATGCTTGAAGTAATAAATACTCAGATTTATTTATCTATTGTATACGAGTCGCCTCTGTGGTCTAGCGGTCCGGGTGTTGGACTTGACTGCATGAGGTCCTGGGTTCGAATCCCGGGTCGGCCAACATAAAGAAAATTGGATTTTTCCAATTTTC
>NJDC01003472.1:50451-80271 GCA_002245475.1 Calephelis virginiensis
TCAACTTTATCGTATTTTTGGGGGGGGGGGGACTTAATTAGTTACTTAAGGGGTTCGCTGTCACCAGGAAACTAACAGGGGTACGTGGAGCCAAAAGTTTGAGAAACGCTGCTCTAGGAGAAAGTCAAAATTGAGACATTGGAGGATTTAGTATTTTCCGTTGAGTTTCACCATCGAGCATTGCGTCAAAATTAAAAGATTTATGTGTGCACATCACATTGATATTTAGCACGTTGTAATTCTGAAGACATTTCTTATCACCTACTACACTCTCGTAGAACCAGTCATAACGATATTATTACATAATGCATTCCAAACCTGGGACTTTACAAAAAAAGAGCATAGTTATTGCTTGCGGTCGGTAACGCGTCTGTAGGATCTCTTGCATGACTAACTGAAGATCTAAGTCTCACAATGTAACAGATGGCAAGCCTATCGGCAACCGGGTACATGTTCAGTTCCGGGCAACATTGCTTTTATTTTTGAAATTGAACACATATACACCTATTGATATAGTCGAATCTTACCCCAGACCACTAGACCACAGAGGCGACAGAGTACATGTGCAAGTTTCAAGTACGTACTATGCACAACAATTAAACAAAACTTATACATACCAACTTATCATTTAAGTATCAACAATTTTATTGAAGCGGTAGTGAACAGGCAGGGCATACGAATGATGAATGTCATGTTTTCTTAAAGTGAAGTACCTAACCGCCTCATCATCTAAAAACACATTAGTCTTTTAACTAAATAATAATAATAAATCTGTTTGCAACATTTGCTAACTCCCACAGGGAGGGAAGAATAGGTATGTAGAAATAAAGTTAAGTTGGTAATTTAAGAAATCGATTTTTGTCAATGTCCATGTTTAGTTATGTACATGTAATAGTTAAGCTATCTACAGTAGCAGTTTTTAAATGTAGTTACCTGTTTCTTGTGGTTCAACGGTAGAAGTATGATGCCCAGACCAAATTTGTAGGTTTTTACCAAACTATTGCACAAGGTTATAAAGCACAATTTTTATGTGGAGGGTAATAAAATACTTAACAAAACGAGAACATTATGCATTCGTAGATTTAAAGAGGCAAATTAAATCAATGCAAACATTTGTCTCAAAACAAAACTGATTTAAATAATTTGAAAATTTAACAATTTTCATTTTGACTTTTGCGTCAATCAAAACATCAAAATTTAACAAATCTTGTCATTTAGATGAACTCTTTGGTTTTTTTATTCGTACTTTTTGGTTTACAATGACAGATTACGTCGCGTGGAAAAATAGCACTGTCACCTATACGGTTGAATTTTTTTTAATTTACATTACATGGCGTGATTGTAGGTTTAAAGTACGTTCGGCTAGTCATGGGTGCCCTGTTTCTCTTCTAACTCTTCGGGAATACGGGCGTGAAGATACTTGTTTTTTACTTTATAATCAAGGAATTTTAGCGTTTCAAATATGAACGCTGTGTTGTAGGTAGGTTAGGAAAATATTGTAGCTAAAAATAGTTGCAAAGAAGCACGTTTGTTTATTTTTTATTACTTTCTACATACTGACAAAAGCTGACGTCAAAGGCAACCTGGAGGCTATAGTTGGTTGCATATACATTTACATTTCCGTCTATCATCCAAAGTAATATCGTCCATATTTCGAACTGAAAACGATTGGAGTTCATTTTCAATTTGGGCATTTACATAGCAAGAAAGAACAGACTAATTCTAGCTCACACTATAAAATAACCTTCTGTCAGTCGAATCTAAAAGGCGAAAGGCATTAATTGCATCATAAATCACTAGAAAGCCACCCTATCTTACTACTAGCCGGGCGGTTATCGTTTGATTTTTAGTCGGTTCGAGTCCGAGACTGCTGCTCTCCAGACTGGCGGGTAGGTATCCATAAAGAGTTTCTAAACTTTAAAAAAGGTACCTATTACTAAAGAGAATATAATCACTACGTTTTACCTATCGCCTCTGTGGTCTAGTGGTCCGGGTGTTGGACTTGACTGCATGAGGTCCCGGGTTCGAATCCCGGGTCGGCCAACAAAAAGAAAATTGGATTTTTCCATTTTTCTAATAAAAAAAATGTTGGTCGGGATTGGAAATGTGCCCGGTTGGCGATGATAGGCTTGCCACCTATCACATTGTGGGACTTAGTGTCTTCGGATAGTCGTGGGTGCCTTGGTTGTACCTCTGCCTACCGCTTCGGGGATATGGGCGTGAAGATACTCCATTCTACCCTACGTTTTACCTATCACATGATTCATATGGAGGTTTGGGTAGACCACAGACTAGTAAGATAGATCCAGGGCGATAGCATCCGAGAGATATCGAAAATAATCTTCTGTTTGTTCACTTGAACAACATAATACTAACATCAAGTTGGTCTAGCGGTTTTATCACAGATTTAGACTGAAAACTCACGGAGCGATTTTTAATCGCGCCCGCAGCGGTCGCGGTTCTGCGATTTATTTCAAAACTCACGAGACGAGTAATTTTTGCGGTCCCGCAGCCGCCGCGGTTGAAATTATCGCCCGCAAACTTGACGGTTGATTATCGCACGGCCGGCGGTTGCGGTTAAATAGTCAGTACAAATAGTATAAAATAGTCGCCCGCCAAGCGACCGCAGAGCGCGCGGTCGCAACCCGCCGAAGCGGCGGCGACAGATCGCCGCCCCCACGGTTAACGGGCAGACGACCGCTCGCGGGAACCGCAAACAAGCGCAGGCGCTGCGGGTGAAAATCGCGTCGTGAAATGTGATCTTACGTTTTGCATATAAATCTACATTCTACGGAGTCTGCTGGCCCGCAACCGCCGCGGCCGCGGGTAAAAACCGCGCCGTGAGTTCTTAGGCTTTGAGTTTTAATGCCAAAGACTATAAGAATACCAATAAGTCAAAAAACCACAAGTATACTGCATAATACAAAAGTTATTGGACCTCGTTTTATTTACCTCAAAAATCAAACATAAGTTTTGACATATCAAGCAGGTGTTTAATCTGTGTTCTTTGACATTTACAAAAATCAACATTGTCTATAGCTAATATGTATTTCAAATTTTATAACTTATTTTAACGTATATTACACAAATATCAAAATGTTAATACCAACTTGTCTAATAAAATTTATGGAATTGGTATGTGGATTATGTTTAAGATAGGTAATTTGGTCTCAGTAAAACTGAAACACTAGATTTTTCTTTTGCACTGCATTTCTTCATTATTAAAAAGGTGCTCGGGTCTTAGCTGAGCATGGAAGCCTAGCCTAGGTGTGTGAAAAAATAATAATGTGACAGGCTAGACATGTTTAGTAATCGACACTTGGCACACGATAATATTCGCCTACTGCACAAAGTACTTAGCGTGTAGATAATATTGTAAAAAAAAATGAAACCAAACACAGTAGATACCTAATCACTACATTGTATAAAAAAAGTCGCTTTCTCTACGGTTTTTTAATAAATAAAATGATTAAAGAGGAAGGTTTATAATATGTATATTTTATACCGGGTGCGGAGCCTGAACGGGCCGCTAGTTATGTATAAAAAATACGCGTTTGAGTTTGGTTTTATTATTTCCTACTAGATGTTAAGGTTTTACAATTTACCTATGTTAGTATGTATAAGGTTAATTACTTTACCTATATCTATACATCCCGTCATAACGTCAAGGCTCGCATATTGTGTTCAGTTATAGAGTGTAGGGTAGCCATATACTTACACAAGCGGCTCCAGTCCAGCGTCTGTCGCAATGTATTTTTGGTGGCTATATTGACCTATTTTTTTACAATCCTATTAATATTATAAATGCGAAAGTTTGTAAGTATGTATGTATGGATGTTTGTTACTCTTTCACGCTCGAATGGCTGAACGGATTTGTCTGAAATTTGGAAGACATATAGATTGTGACCTGGATTAACATATAGGCTATTTTTAATCCCGATCGCACACCGGGTTTCTGCCACCTCTGTGGGAATACGGGCGTGAAGAAGCCTATTCAAAGATGATAAAACTTTTAAGATGCTGGCAGTGGCCTGTTTGACGCTCCACCATTACAGCTACGACCTGACGGATATCCCCACGCTGATGCTGTGCTCGGGCACTTACATCGGGTACGTGGTTGTGCTGTCCGGGGAAATTGTGGGTGAGATATTTTTTTTACAATATGAAAGAGGAAACAAGCAGACGGATTTCCTTAATCAGGAAATAAACACAGACTTAGACTATGCTGGGGCCCTTCGGCACACAAAAAGTTGGGGCCCTTTTGGAATGTAAAACTTAACAACTTTTTTTCACTTTGATCTACTTTGTATGGGTAATCACATACCTATTTTACTTTATTACAGTATGTCATTAATAATATTAGTATGCTGCTGTTTATCTATGATTACGATAAAAGTATCTTTCGAGATTACTGTTGAGCGGAATTTTATACTAAATATGCAAACACAATGTTCTTAAGATTATCACCTATCACTTTCTGTGCTAAGAACTGACAAATCAGTTAGTCGTTACAAAACTTAGTGGAAAAGTGTTTTACGAGCTGCCTGGCAGTTCATCTATTCTGGAAAGGAGTCCTTACCAACACGGGGTAGGTTCTAGCTTTTAAATTCAAGTAAGTGTCTTGTTGCTTACGATAGTGTTTGAATCACTCAAATTATTCTTAAACGTGTATTGATTCGGATAAATCTGAAAAAGATCTACGTTCGGGCAACGGGAAAAGTATAAGTATAGTAACCAATCGATTAAATTTTTTTGAGGTTAAATGTGAGAGAAATATCTGATCTCTCGGGGCCCTCTAAGTGTGGGGGCGCTGGGCACGGGCCCCGTGTGCCCTTGTGGTAAAGACGGTATTGAATACACATCGGGTATAGTCGTTAAAGGTGATAATGGTGATGTAAATGGATTTGTAAATAGCCTCATGAAAAAAAATGGAATGGTCGAGTTGCTGTAAAGCATTCCACCATGAGTGGTCCTATCGGTAATAACCCATTTAGCCTATGGTCGTCTTTTAAGAGTTGCGAGGCGGGACGGCTGATGATCTATTCTATGGTATACAAAGGACCCGAACCAGAAAGAAGAAAAGCGAGTCTACTTCCGGTTTAGCGGATAAAGTAGCTAGTAATGTTACATAAGTAAAATATACGATTACCGGACCGGGCTTCTTTGTAGAATAGATTTGCCTTCCTGCCAGGCAGCTCGTAAAAGGGGAGCATAGGCTTACCGTCACTAGCACCGTGACAAGTGACAAGGTAGTCAGGTTTCGAAGCGACTCGTTTAGATTGGTACCACCGCTTTACCTATTCCTGCCACCATAACATCAATGCTTGCTCCGATTTGGAGGGTAAGGTTGCCGGTAAACTTACTTTTGCTCTAAGGCCAACATCCCGGTGTCAGGTTGGCAACGCTCCATTACCAGCTTTGGTGTCTCCAGGCGGCATGAATTTCTTACCATAAGGAAATCTGTCAGACCTGTCTGCTTGTATGCCTTCCAATATTATAAAAAAATATATAGGCCTAATCATGATTATTATTGGTCGAACTTTGACCAGTGGGCTACGATTATTTGTATTATGAACTATGGTAAAAATATATTGCCTGCGGCTTCTGTGCATTTGCAAT
Organism: Calephelis virginiensis; assembly: GCA_002245475.1. Classification (NCBI taxonomy): domain Eukaryota; kingdom Metazoa; phylum Arthropoda; class Insecta; order Lepidoptera; family Riodinidae; genus Calephelis; species Calephelis virginiensis. The sequence goes on from NJDC01003472.1 coordinate 56,071, forward strand.
TAAAAGTAGCCTATATTTTAATCCAGGTCACAAACTATCTTTGTTCCAAATTTCAGACAAATCCGTTCAGCCATTAGAGCGTGAAAGAGTAACAAACATCCATACATACATACTCACAAACTTTTGCATATTTTACAACATTAGTAGGATTACTGCCTTTTAACCATTGGTCTGTTTAAATCAGCCATGTGATGACTTCCATTAAGTAAAATCGTATTTATTACTTGTGTGATCGGAGCGTGACATTAAAATGTAAAGGGGAAATAAATAAATTGTTTTAATGCTACCGCTGTAACAATAATGGTCGCCCTAGTGGTGATCCGTACTAGAGATTAGAGTATTTGGACTGGACTTGGACTTGACGTAAGATCCAGGAAAAGGCAGCGTTGCAGCAACATACTTATGTAGCGTCTATAGGAGATAGTTGATTTGCACCACCCGGGGAATGAGTTTCCCTATTATGTAATGAAATTTAAGTCCATATAAAAATCAGGCGCTGTTCGTTGGTCAAGCCAAAACTCCAGAACGGCTGAACCGATTGGGCTAATTTTGGTTTTGAATTATTTGCTCAAGTCCAGGAAAGTTCAAACATAAGAAATAGGGAAAAACTGCGAGGAAACTAGGAAAAACAACATTTTTCCCATACCAACTGAACGGGTGGAACGAAGTTCGCCGGGACAGCTAGTAATACATATCACTTTAGCTATGGGACTAGCTATCGATGTGATCAATAAAAAAGGATTTAAAAGTTTTCCAATTGGAATCCTCAGTAGCTCAATTGTTTTAGCGTCGACAACGAAAGTCGAAGTTAAAAACCTGTCAGACGTGGATTGTTTTCTAAACATTTGTAAAAGTGTAAATAAATTAATATACCTGGACAAGTTACACAAATCGAATGTATCCCCAAAGTAAGAAAATTACATGCTTGTCTTATGGGTGTTAGTCAACGATTCTATTACATAAAAATACTGAAATAGATACCAGAATAAATTTAATAAACACCTAGACCCGGAAATGCAGATATTTAAGTGTTCATCACACAAATGCCTAGCCCCGTCGGGAATCAAACTCGAGCTGCGCGGTTGGTCGATGTAGCGTACACGCCTAAACGCTAGCCACTCGACCAAGGAGGCGGTCAACGTAATGTTAAACTCAATAAATTACTAATCTCTGGTAATACAAACGTTCTTCTATAAAATATCGCAAGTTCCTAAATGCAGTGTCTTTTTAGGAGAAATGCTATTCGCGCCTCTGGATCTAGTGCAAGACGTATACTTCGGTTTGCTCGGTATCGGGCTATTTTCGGTGAGTGGTGGACTGGTACTGTCCGCGAGGTCAAGAGGGTCAGTGTACCCCAGGACGGCAGATCGAAATACCGCACTCATACTCGCCTCCTTGTCTATAGTTAATGCTTTCCTTATGCTCTGCGACTTGAGCCTGGCTTATCTCGACAGTGAACAGTTTGATGATGAAGCTAGTGTGTAGATGGACTTGATATGAACTGTACTTGTAATAAATACGATTTTGCGTTTATTTTGTTTTATTTAGCACTAGCTTTTACCGCGGCTTTGCTAGCAAACAAGTCATTAAAAATATCCTGTATTACTTTTGATACCTACTAGACTATGTCTATAAAGTTTTCATCGTAATGATTGGATAAAAAGTTTTTGCGTGAAAGTGTTACAAACAAATTTACATTAGCATTTATAATATTAGTATGGATTTATTGTTACTTATTTCGAACAACACACTGTCATTACAGGATAGATCTAATTCTACAGTGCAATATTTTTTAAAGAACTAGTTATATAGATTGCATTACTAGCAATTTGTTCTTATAAATATTAAAAAAAATTTTTACGATGTATGTTTGGAATAATCTGCGAAACTACTAAGTCAATGTTGAATAAATTTTGCAAGCAACTATAATACTATGGTAATACCGTCCAGCTTATAGGTACAGATAATATTAAAACCTATATTCTGACATCTCAACTTTTTCCCGCAGAGGAAACAAAGTACCTACGTTTATAGTAGGGCCGCCGGCCACAGCTAGTTTTTGCCCAAGTACTTACTTACTACTTACATAAACGTACTTCAATACATCGTACTAGAAATTACATACCCGAATATTAACGTTCAAATAATGTAAAGTATCTTCACGCCCATATCCCCGAAGTGGCAGGCGGAGGCACAACCAGGGCACCCACGACTAGCCGAAAACACTAAGTCCCACAATGTGATAGGTGGCAAGCCTATCGACAACCGGGCACATTTCCAATCCCGACCAACATTTTTGTTTCATTAGAAAATTGGAAAAATGCAATTTTCTTTTTGTTGCCCGACCCGGGATTCGAACCCGGGACCTCATGCAGTCAAGTCCAACAACCGAGCCGCTAAACCACTGAGGCGATGATTCAAATAATGTAGGAACAAAATTCATAAAAGATTAGTGTCACTTGGGCAAAATCCATTGCCATATGTGATACTTAACACAGGTATATAAAATTATAAAAGGTTGAAACATATTCGGTAAAATTCTAGCATAATTTTATTGCTTTATCAGCCGCCAGAACGCTTCCAAGTCTTACCATGGAAATATTCTGGATTAACGATTTTGGCTTTTTAACATTAGACTGATATTACATCGCTCCGAATGGCACTCCGGTTTCCAGCGCTGCGGAGTTTAACTTTACGCGTAAAAAAATCTTGATTTGCTTATAAAATATATGCTGCCACTGCAACTTCATGCGGCGATATTTCAAGATTACCATCCGCATTGTGCGGACGCAGTGTGATATCTGTGTTTGATTAAAATTAACAAAGTAAGTGAGGAAATATCTTTGGTTGAAAAAAAAAGCCGTTGGGTAGTAGTTTTTTCAATGGCAAAAAGCAACGAATGAACAAGCGGCTCCCTTGACGGTAAGATATAACTGTGGGCAATAGACATCATAGATGCCATAGGTACATACCTATCCCGGTTGCTAATGTGCAAATCTACGGGCTCCTACCCCGACATTATGGCAACAGGAATAGGTAAGGCAGTAGATCTCCACACGGGTAAGTTGCATAGCCCACTACCACCAGTGGTCTTATTGGTAATAATCCGAAGAAGAACCGAACCAATACGACGCAACGCTATTCATCTTTATTACAATAGTGACTGCTCTCAAAACCGGTACATGTATTTAGGGGAAGCGGTGTCAGCAGCGGCCGATGCGTACGTGGACGCGTGGTGGTCAGCATCAGGAGCAGTTTTGTTCGGCGCCTGCGGTGCTTTCACGTTGAACTGGTGGCAAGATATCCCTCCTTGCCCCCGCAATAGCTACGCCCATGCAGCTGCTATTTGCGCTCTTGCTACAGCATCTCTTCTCCTTGTAGATTCTCTACTAGCTCTATGTTCAGTACATAAAGACTCAGATAGCGTTAGTAAACGCTCTAACAAATGTCACATGCGTTCTTGATCATTTTAATAAAAGTACTAAAATATAATATGTATTTTAGCTTTGTCTTAGCTCATTTTCGTATCAAATTATTAAATTTTGTACAATAGACATCTATTGTTAGTAATTTTAACTACGAAGGTGATTTGTTGAAATGATAATAAAAGTTCATGTATTTTAAGTTGGTTCAAGCTTAAGCTACTAGATAGCGCTTTAAATAAAAATACGAAGAGCATCTATTGTGATCAATTGGAACTACGATAAAAACGAGTTATCTTACGAGAGATGCTTTACATAGCAGTTACTAGATGGATCTGATTTTATATATATATAGTAAGAATATGAAAAGTTTTATGATATTTGACTAATATAGTTTACAAAGTATGCAGGGTTTCTCTGAATTTATCAATATGTTTTTGATGGTAAAAACCATTATCTATCAAAAACTTAGTCCTTACATACACTTTATAAAACGAATTAACGCTGGCTTTAAACTAATATTTTATAAGAAACAGTTTAGGTAAGTACCTCCTGTTAGATCTCCCCAAAATAACGGAAAATTCGGAAATCCTTTCAAAATTTCGAAACAATAAGGCACCCCATACAAATTCACTCAAATTCCGTACGGAAGAATTCTGAATATGTAGGTATATGTGGTAGCTCCACAGATTTTTGTGGATTGAATGTAATTTTATTCGAAACAGAATTCCTTAACGAAATTTCGAAAATTTGTGGTGGGCCTTATGATCACACTCAGAGACATCAATAAGGCATATTTTAATCAGTCATTAATTTGACATTTTCCTTACAAAATTGTGACGTAATTGATGTCTCTGAAAGCAGCCGTTAGTTATGTATCTGAGACCAACATAGGTACCTATTATTAATTTTACGTTTTTCACCTTCCAACCTAACTTGACAGCTTTTACCTACACTTAAACAGGACAACAGAGAGCGCTGTAGCGCCGCACTGATAGTATACTCGCTCCTTTTTGTCAACTAAATCCTCTCTTACTAATAAAAATCTATTTCTATTCGCTAGTCTCGCTGAAACTCGGGAACAGCTAGACAGATTTGGCTAATTTTAAGTTTTGAATAATTTGTGGAAATCCAGGGAAGGTTTTAACGATAAGTAAAAAGGAAAAACTGTCAGGAAACTTGGAAAAACAACTTTCTAAGTTTTCACATACAAACACAACGGGTGGAACAAAGTCCATCGGTACAGCCAGTATTATTATAATAACAAATAAGCATGATTCACAGCTGGTTGTATTTTATTAATGCCATTGTTATTCTAACGTCGTCACGCGACGCTGTTATTTAGTTTAATGTGCCTTTGAACTCTAGATTTTTTAAATGACGAGCAAACAGGCCTTCTGAATAAATGATGTTAGCTTACTTATTTATTAGAAATGAAGAAAAACAGATTTCTTAATTATTGTAAGAAATACTTTTAAAAACCACACGGCTCCCATGATGGTGAGAGATAACCATGGCCTATAGCCACCACAGCACACCACAGCACTCTTTTTTTGAATGACTAACTTGTTGCTAATCTTACGATTTTTTACAACTTCACCGAACTTTAACACAGCACTCTAACAGCAGTGGTCTTGCTAGTAATGAACTTTTTAACCAGTGCTCGCCTTTTACAAGCTGCCTGGCAAAGAAGTCTATTCATATTCAATTATCATAGTCTATTCTACCCTTCGCTCCGACCGAAACTAGAAAAATTTTCACCATTAGACACCAACATTTTGAAAGGTGAGTTAAAATCTGAGGTTGGCGGGTTTTGAGTATGTTAGTTACCGGCTGTTGTATCAAAACGGACCATGACCACGATGAGCACTGTGGTAATGACGAAAAACATGGGACAGTTAATTCCAGCAGCGTAAGAAAGGTCGTCACATTCCAGTTCACACCAGGATAATAAATGGTTATCTACAAATTATCACTGATACCTTCATAAATTCATCGATATTTGCTAATTGCGTTAACAACACTACGCTGAGTGTTTCCTTTGTAACTATCAAAATAGTGGTAATGATATTTGCCTATCTGCAAATTCATCTGACATCTCAATTCCCACGGTTCATTTGTTTCGGAGTATCAAGGGGATACCGTTTAATGTGGGTACTCTTCACTATTCTCGAATTGACTGGCTTAATGTCTTTTGTCTGGTCTCTTTCAAATTTGAACTCTTCGAATTTTAAAGTATTTAGCCTTACTACGTAAGTAAATATTTTCCGAACTACTTATTAACATCTTGTTATCTTTCTGGGAAATTTTATTGAAACTGAATACCAGATTTTTTTAGACTTCAATAAAAGTTTAAAAAAGTCTAGGTTGTAGTTTAAAAAAAATATCGATTTAACAAAAACATAAAACACGTTCCTAATTGATACTAATACCTACCTTCAAAAATACAATTCACAGTTGGGGTTTTGGCGCCATCGTAAAAAAAGATGCTTCTAGTTTTTTCGTAATGATTGAACTTCGTGTAAATGATAAGTAAAATTAATTAATTTAATTGGCAATTAGTCCAATTTTATTCAGTTAAAGTGCACAAGTGAAATATTTATAAAGAAATTAGTGTATCGTGTAAATACACGCTCATGCTCATTTAGGAAGATACATCTCATGCTCATTTAGGAAGACGAGGAAATCCTCGTTGCCGATAAATCTCTCCCTAAATGCGCTTGAGTAAAGAAGCCGCCGCTTTACTCAAGACCCTTACATGACTTTGACTTATGACCTGACATTTCACTCATTTTTACTTATGACTGTTAAAAAAAAATATTAAAACGGAAGACGTGGCAGCATGGCCTAAAGGTCTTAGCCGGCCCCAGAAAGGGTCAAATTAACTTAAGCACTTTGGTTATTCGCAGGTTATTAAATTATGTGCACTAGAAATTGAAAAAAATTTGCTACAGTCAAGATGGCGTGATATTAAATAAAGATAATGACGTTTCCAAGAAATTTTGAAAGTATTTAAATGTAAAAATAATATATTAAAAACTATGCCTATGCTGTTAAAAAATATTCAAATGTTTGAATGATGTCATTATTATTATAGAGGTTTGGTGTCACAGATTCACGGAAATGTTTATGTACTCATAGTAAATTAACATAGTATTTAAACATTCGGTTGATAATTGTCATAGAATTGTAATTTGTTTCGTCATTTTTAATTTTATATTTTTTTTGCAAAAAAATACTATTTTTAGGTACTCCTACGCTGGGTAGGGACTGTTCAAGCAAGTGCAAAAAGTTCGGCCTTTGCTTGGTCATGAAAAATGCTTTAGTTATTGTTTTCTTGGCTTTTTTGTCCCGGATTAGAACAGCTACGCTTTTCCCAAGCAGTAATTGCAACCATATGGAAATGATCGCCTTTTTATAATTTTAGAAGATAAAAAAGCAGAATTTCCAAGTGGAAAGAAATACAATCCACCTGTCAAAGGTTTTGATGCTATATTACCAAGAAGCTTACAGATTGAACTACCTGTATACTTCTTGTACGTTACTCTTGTGCTTATATGTTCATAGTGCGTGATGTTACAAAAGTTGAACTCGCAGATAAGAGTCTTGGATAAAAGTTGGTTTAGTACTCAGAAATAAATGTAGACTGTTAAAAGTTGGCTGTCAGAACCTAGTTTCCACAGAGAACCACAGTCCCTTAGATTAGTTTTTTTTTCAATAGACCAAAAAAAATAATTGACTTCTTTCTATGTATTTTCCATGGACATTTGCCATTGCTTAAGTTTATTTAATTTTCATTAAGTTTTCACCCAGCTTCGTTAAATCGTGCTAAACTTATTCAAAAACAGTCATAAGTCGTCATGTCATTGTCAGTCAGGGTCTTATATAGTGCAGTCTTTACCATAGCTTTTAGCGACATTGAGAAAATACAACGATAAACTAATTTATTTATGGATAGGGAATTAAGTAAAGTACTTGTGCTCTTAAATTAAACAAAATTGTACATAAAAATGGATAAATAAATAATTTTACTCATTAAGTATTGAAATTCACTACATGAAATTCAATAATAATGAAAAAATGTAGTAATTTCTTTCAATCCCGCCATAACTCCATTTGATGACTTATTTATTTTTCAATATTATAAATCTATAATTATAGAAGAAATCCGTATTAGTTACATTATTTATAACTGAAGAACGGCTAAACTGATTTGGCTGAAAATTGATGGAGTAGGCAGCTTCGAACCAGGAGAAGGACATAGGCACAAAACATACCTGTTTATAGTTTGTGACATACAACTGAGATATCGTGAGTTTTGGTACAACTCCTGCTCCCCAAATTTTAAATCAGTATTTTCACGATAAAATAAAAAAATAACTCTAATTATGTTCATGCAGTCACGTGGGAATAGCTTCTGGTCGGTGAGTATGATATTCCTTATGTAAGGATGCGCCGTGTTATTAGCGTGCTCCGTCATCGCTACGTCGATATCAGAAATTAGGGTATTGGAAGAAACCGTATCCTCCATACTTGTAAGTGGTTTCCTCTATCCAGGAAATGAAGCTCGTCGATGAAATCTTCGGGCGAGGTACTAGCCAAGAAGCCACGGATGGCGACATTCAAACTCCGTTCTGCAGAGAGCATTGGCTGAACCGAGAGATATTTGCGTACTTATCAATAAATTTTTGCACGATCCTGAATCAAACACACAACGACGGACTAAAAAGGACCCTTCTTCCGAATGGTCTGGCTTTTAGCGGAGTTTATTTTTGAGCTCTCGACAATGGAAGGATCACTTTGGGAGAGATTCAACCACGAAAGAAGAGTATTTCATATTTGTAACTGATAATTAAATTTTTGAAGAATTTGCCCTTAGTCCGATGAGACACGATCTACTCTCATTTCAGCGGCAAGCTTATTGACGTAATCCCGCATCACTATGAAGAGACACGGGGTGGCGCAGTAATGGCCCTAGCAAGAAAAACATTTTCCTCGATTGATGAGCGAGGAGACAGTCCTAGGATGACGTGGTCGTTGTCTGGGTATGGTAGCTGTCGCGCTAGATTACCGGCAGTGACGCGATATAATATAACACGCCACTCATGGGCTGTTAGCATCCGACGGGATAGGCATTTCATCTTGCGTGGAGATTTCCATTTTTTATGGATGGTCTGCGGCTGGCGTTGAAAAAATCATTGCCAGCGGAGATAAGCCGCGATGATAGGCTAGATAGTAATAAAATGTGTGTGATGGTGAAACATATTATGTTGTGTTAAATATGATGTAGTGATACGGGGAATTTATGCCCTTTTTGCATTAAGAAACCATAAAAATTTCTTAAATATTTAGTTTTCGAAGCTCGAACATTTATGCATGGTGGTTTCCAATGAAACTATTGCAATACTAGGCGAAGCTTAAATGTTTAGGATTAATCAAATTCACATTTTATTTTAGGTACAATTTGATATTGTTAATTGACATCATGAGACTCTGAGCAATATTTGAAAATGACATTAGGATTAGGTCTTTGTTAGGAGTGTATGCTCCAGTAATCTATTACTTTTTATTTGAAAATTGAAAATATACATGTTTTAAAAAAAATATTGCCCAACCCGGGGTCGAACCCGGAATTTCAAGAAATCAAGTCCAATGCTGGACCCCTAGACCACAGAGGCATCGGCTTCATGAAAACATCACGCTAGGTACGCCATCAGACAATTCTGCTACTATGATAGTGGTAAAACTGACACTGAAGCAAAACCTATCGTTTGTCCGGCTATCAACGTTGAATGTTGAACTGATTGACAATTGATATGTCGACATTTCCTCGACATAGGTATTTAAGAAAACTTATTATTAATTTACATTATAAAAAATATTGAGTATGTACAACAAAAGACTTTTTTTATTATTTTTGCATAAAAGTGCAAACACTTCTGTTTTGTCTATTCTGTCTTCCTGCATCAAAGTATTATTAACCTTAGGCATCGCGTAAGAGGTAAGCAAAGGTTTGTGGGTTTTTATTAATTACTAACACGACCGGTGAATAATAGAGTGGTGTACTGCAACTCGTCTGGGTAGGAATCCAATGCCTTTACTATTCCTACCGCTATGCCATAATGACAGTGTTTTATTCTTGTCCGGAAGGTAGAGTTTTTGTAGACTTTATGGTAAGTTTTCACAGTAATTGACTTAACACCCACAGTGACGCATCTAAAAAATCTATTAGGTATGTCTATAGGCCAGGGTTGTCTCTTACCATGAGGAGAGCGGTGTGCTATTTCGCTCTCTTATCACATATATCAATCTCGACAGATTATAGATATAAATTAATCTAAACTACTAATTTATTTCAGAAGCGATTGTTGGGGATGATCAGGATCTTGATACCTATCACCTCGGTCATTTGCTTTGTAGCCTAGTTTGCTGTAATAGTCTGCAAGTGTTGAATTAAGTAATTCGCACAATAATAGAAGTGACCTTCTCAAGATGGATGTCTAAATTGTGCGTGCTATAGTCCAAAGGGTGATGTCATTTTGATACGGGGTAACCGCTTCCCATATGTACTCCATGAGTTTCATTAAAATGGGACAGTTGAATACTTATAACCGCACCACGAGAAAACTGTTAGTAAAGTCCTGTGGAGAAACTTACCTTCCATTCATCCATACCTTTCTTGCTGCCATTATGACCCTTGTCATGTTCGGGTCCGAAGGGTAGGGTAGCCGGTAGACTTGCACAATAGGTCTAACATCCCAGGCGCAGGATATCGACGCACCTGTAAGGTCTATGGTTTATATAGACCACAGAACATCAGGAGAGCCGTGTGCTTGGTCTCCGAAGTCCGACATATGACATCAAAAGACTGCATGTATTTTTATCGCTATTTGACGGACACATATATAAGTACTTGTAACATATAAAATCTAGTCGTTTTCATTTAAATTGAAATAGCGGTGACGATAAAGGGCGTACGATTATAATAAAAGCAATGCCTTATCAGATACCAGTTTACTGTATTTTAAGGAAAATATCATTTCTTTTAATTATGACTTACGAGTGAGGAATATTAATCGTGTTTACAAAGAGATTGCCTTAAGTGTCCCCGCATTATAGATATCGTGGCCCCAATAGCTATGATGTCATTCATTCTCCGTCACTTATAGCCAAGCCGAAGCGCCCGCTCCTTCGACCTACGTACAAACGTACACACGTATATCCAGTTTGTGTTGCGCGCGTCCCTCTGCCGCCAGTGTAGTAAATACTCCTCTAACTTTGTGGAATCAAAATGTCTATCAGCAGATTGTCTATAATCAAATTTTTGGAGCTGGTAAGTTATTATTAAAAAATATTTTGAATATCACGGATATGAATACATAAACTATTTGTTCTATTTGTTTATGACAAAGTAAACATTAAAAATGAATTTTATTTCTTAATATTACTTATACACCGTCTATTTGTAAACAATTGTCATTAAGTTTTTATAAAACTTTAACGTCTTATGATAATAATTTTTAACTAAGTCTTGGGTATATTGAATGCGTTTTATTACGTTCATGCATAGGCAGCTACATATAAAGATGTGTTTGTTGTGGGACTCTAGTAAAATACCTACCTACCCAGTTAGGTCTGATATTTTATATTTCTTTAGTTACTAATGTTGTAGGTACCTAAGAAACATCTTCAATTAAAATAAGATGATTGAATTAGTGTTCGATGTATTAATTGTTAAATGTTATAATGTTAGTGTTAAATGTTATAAACAAAGTAACAGTAATTTCATGTTTAGGTTAATATTTGTGATAAATCAAGTAGGTAGGTAGATATGTGATATATTTACTGAACAGTAAATAGGTACCTACTTAAAATTTAAACTAAATTTCATACTTTTAAATAAGGTATACTTCGATTTTTATATCTTAATCCATGATGAGTATCAATTGTAGAGTTCTTGGTAGGTTTAGACATAAGCTTAAGAGAATCTATACTTGCTATCGTCGGCACTTGGTGGAATTCCATTGTATATACACGTTTTTTGGAGTTAACACTTGTACTTATCCACTGTATCAGAGATGAAGCTTAAGAGAAGTTGCTTTGTTTGTTCTTAGTTTTAAAGAAAATTGTTGTTTGTAGAAGTAGGTATCAATATTTTTACAGGTATTTGGCATTTAACTTACTGTAATTTTAAAGGTCACGTGTTTTTAAACTATGGTAGGTAGAGCTATGTAAATGGGGCATAGATATGTTCCCGATTATAGAGTTCTGATATTAAGTTTATTTAGTAACTAAAGTATTATTAGTACTAAGTACTAACTAAGTAAGTTTAAAATTAAAATTTTTGTTTCATCTTTTATTTCCTAACTAGAACCGACATTTTATCTTCCTTTTGAAATGCACGAGAGTTCTTTGAAGTTAAAAATACCATGACGGCTATCATTTTTATAAACAACCACACAGTAATGATCACACATGATTCAGATCATCCAAATGTTTTATTATTTTCTAAAGAAATGAGGCAAAATTGAAATAAATTAAGAGATTAATCAAGTTTCCCAGTTAGGGATAGATTTCAAAATAGGTATGTAGCGCTGTTTTTATAAAATTATACTTTGAATCTTCCCTATGAATCCTCTTTGTCTAAGCTTATAATACAGAATAAGTACCTAATTGAAGTAAAGTTTTCAGATCTAGGAGTAGTATCATGTTTGTTGCTTTTTACCTAACAGGAATTCTAAATGGTTGTAAACATTGATTCTAAACATTACTTTGCATCCGTCTTAATCGTTTTATTCCAAATATAATAATAATTGGGAAATGGAAACAAAGTTTCTTCCAAAGAATGGAAGGCTTGTTCACAACCGTCTGTAACCGGCTTTATTTTAATAATGTCGACACCCCTACTAGGTAGTTAGGTGTTAGTGACGTCATCGACTTAGCAACGTTACCGACCAATTGAATTACAGAATTTGAAATATTATACGATGTGATTAGCCCAGATAATAAACTAAAAACGTACACATATAACATGAATGAGAATATAGTATATATTGAAATATCCTGTTTGTAAGTATTTCCTGAAATTATAATTATATTTTCATTTTTTTTTGTTCAAAACTGGTTTTTACGTTTTCAAAGAAAAGGATGTGATGACCCCATTGCTTATTATGCTGTTGATTTGGCCAGCTACACTTGCTGGTAGAGTCATGCAAAGGTCAACTACACTTGCTTGTAGGATCCTTGTTAAGGCTTGCTGGTTTAAAATCATAGTATCTTTTAGTACCGCCATAATACCACCGAATTGCTCGTCAATGTAATCTCCCTTGCATAAGCTAGTAAACTTTCTAATTCTTATGCGGATGACTTAAAATTCTATTTTTAGTTTGGGAACACACCTATAACATTTTGGTGTTTATACATCAAGAAGTTGGTCTTCTTACTTCTCTATAAACATAAATACATTTAACCCCCAAAGCACACAGAGCCATACTTGAAGAGCACTTCATTTCCACCGTCCACGTATAACAAAATTTAAAGTCACCTAAATAGATTTCTCCAACCACAAAATAGGTATGTCCTCCACTTCCACGATCCTTTCTTATAAAGGTATAAATAAGTACTATAATTTCTCTCAAAGCTTCATTTTCCCACGACAAACGCCCAAGCTTCCTGTAGCTCTCGAAATAAAACAGGTTTCTGTGGGTGGAGTACGAAAACTCTTAAAACTGGTTTTGGAGTTGGGCCGAACGTATTTCGATGCTTATGAATGATAAAAATGATTTATTAAAATATCTATGTGATTCTGAGAAAAAGAGGTGTGTTATTTTTATTACTAGAATACAAACAAGGCGAATATGTTGATAATAAGAAGTTGCTGCCTACATTCTAAAATGTTTATGACTTACTTTTAAAGTTATAAGACAGTTTTCCGCCATGCAGCCCTCTTGATGTTAAGCGACCACTGTGACTTGTGGATACCATAGACCTAAAATCAGAGAAATAGGTGAGTCGCTGTCCTGTGGCCGAGATGTGAGCCCTATTGAGAAAGTTTGCCTACTGGACCTCTGGAAAGGGACCCTTCAGACCGGAGTACATCACCGTAATTATGGTGGCAGGAATAAATAAGGCGGTGGATCCCTAAACGGGCAAGCTGTTGCATAGCATTATACCTACCACCAGGAATAATATATATTTCGAAGTGACGATTCTTTGATAATTCAACAAAACTTCTTAGTTTGTAGGTTCCATTTTATTTGTCTTATAATAATATATTAATTTTCTTTGTCGAATGTCACACGACACATGTCGACTTAATGAGTGATTTAAAGATAATTGACGTCTCTGAGTTCAGCCGTTAGAGATCTATAAGAACAACCACATTAGTTAATAAGTGAGTTATGATTATTTTATAATTAAATCATGTTGAGAAGTTACCGGCGACCTAGTTACCTAACGATTTTATCAAGGATATCATCAAATGTGTATGACTAACATCTAATTCAAGAATGTTTATAATACAAATAAAACAGGCTTAGTAGGCGTTTGCCCCACCGAGTTTCGCCCGATTCGGGTGAAACGACCACGTCCATTGTTCTTATTATTTTTGAGTGGCGTTTGCCCCGCAACTTTTTTCAAGCAATATTTGTACAGTCACAATGCATAATTTTAGGTAGGGTTATGTAATTTAAGTAAAAACAAGGTACTATAGGAAAATTACAAAAATATTTATTAAAAATTATTATAACCATCAACGGAAAATAAAATAACAAACGTGATAAATCACAATAAACAATCTTATATATCGATCACAACGCGTACAAACTCAAATTACAATAATGAGTCTCATATATCGATTTAAAGCATAACTAATCCCAATAATTATTATGATTCTTAATTACAATAATCTTCTAAAAATCTTTTAAAATTTAAAACAGTTTTCATAACAATTTAAAACATAACTACCAATTTTTTTTATTTTACGTCTTAACGACAATGGTCAGTTTTACATCTTTAACTTTAGTTACGAAAACGCTTAAAATTCTAAAACCTCTTTACAACGTCCGAGTGAAATTGTTTGAATTTCATAATACAAAATAGTAGTGGACATATGTTCGTCAATTTGTATATTTTCTGAAGTTTTTGTACCTGATTATTTATTATATAAGACTGATTATTGTCACAGGTGTAAAACAAAGCCTTTATTTTGCTAATTCCGCGTAAGCAGTGTAACTGTTGTTTTAATAAATGTTTTTGTATTTTTCCTACAGTAAAGGTACTTTTACTTAATTATATCACCCTACCTAAAATTTTGCAGTCTGACTGTACAAATATTCCTTCAAAAAAGTTGTGGGGCAAACGCCACTTTAAAATAATAAGAACAATGACGTGGTCGTTTTACCCGTGAAACTCGGCGGGTCAAACGCCTACTAAGCCATAAAATAGTTGTTTACTGGATGACCCTGTACAAATCAGCTAAGCCATTTTACATTTTTTAACGAAACTAAAATCTAGTATCTGGTATCATCACAATATTTACATATTATACTAATTGTCCAGGCGAACTTCGTTCCAATCGTTCTGTTTGTATGGGAAAACTTATACTGTTGTTTTTCCTAGTTTTCCATGTTTCTTATCTTTTAAACCTTCCCTGGACTTCCATAAATAATTCAAAACTAAAATTAGCCAAATCGGTGTTCTCGAGTTTTAGTGAGACTAACGAACAGCAATTGATTTTTATATTTATGATTTGTATAAAATATTATAATATCAGAAATTGTCATCGTCATATTTTGCTTTCAAATCAAGGATAGCCAGTAATCGTAAGAAAATTTTTACGCCCGTTTTCTTGATAGATAGGCGGAGGTACAACCAGGGCACACACAACTAGCCGAAGACTCTAACCAGAATATGACAGGTGGCTAATCCGCCAATATTTAATTCAGGGCAATTTTGTTTACAATAGAAAATTGAAAAAAAAATATTTTTATTGCCCGACCCGGTAATCGAACCCATGAAGTCAATAGCATCAACAAAGTGCAGTGCAGTCACAAAGGAGATTGATCTTATGAGAATTTATATTTTAGCAGCAGGTAGCCTATTCATTTCAATGTATGCCGTCAAAAGGGAGAGTCACTTATCAAATCAAATCTAAATACTGTAGCGGGCCATCGTCAACTATCAGTTAGGAAACAAAAGTTTATTACTCTAATAAATTAAAATTAAATTAATATTCGTAAATAATCAAACTCGGTAAACCACAAAAATCGACTCTTGACTGTTTAATTAGGTACCACGCAATTTGATAGTTCTTTTTGCGAAAGATAGCAAATAATTCCAAAATGGTGCCACATAAATTTTATTAACATGCTACTAGTAGTTTTTGAGTTATACTTAATTATACAATAATGGCGATGTCATCATTAATGAGAATTTGCCGTCTTCTTCATCAATGATATAGTCGTCAACGTAAGCAGAAAATTTATGTATTATTAATTATAACTCAGAAACCGCAATTCAGATCATGATAAAATGAATACGGGACGACTTGGTAATTCTAACCGATGTTTCTAAAATGGAATAAAAAAATCGGTTGGCTATTGGCCTAGTAATCGTGCAGCAAACATACATATACATACAGGAACATGTATACATATAAAAAAACGTACAGCAGAATTAAAAACCTCATGTTATCGAGTCGATTAGTTAATGATTTATAATTATTTTTATGGCCAACTAACAACGTCTTAAAATATGACTACATAATATCAAATGCTTATTGTATCCAACTCGAGAATCGTTCATTAGGAGAGCTTTAAATCTGTCTAGTTCCAAAAACAAACTTCAGACCTTATAGCTCAGGATCCTAAACATGTAGACACTCCAGCGTCACGGTAACCTGTTGAATTTTGTCGATCTGTAGTATATTTTCAAGCCAAAACATTTTCACAAAAATTTTAATGCTTTTATATAGAAAATTAATTTTTAATGGAGTTTGGTGTTTGCTGTTTAAACATGGTACAATGTTTCTCGCATTGTAACATTACGCGCTCGAATAACTGCATAAATTCCATCTTGGGCTATTCCATAATGTGCGCTTATGAAAATGAACCGTACTTTCTAGAGCAGCCTTTCCCAAAGTGGGCGATAACGCCCCCTTGTGGGCGCTGGAAGCCTAGAGGGGGGCGGTATAAATCTTGAAAAAAATGTTTTTTTTTAAACTAGGCGCAACAAATATGTTATTGAGATTATTGACAAGAAAAAAAACGAGGAGGGGTTGGGCGCTATAAAACAACTGATTTTCAAAGTGGGCGTTACATGAAATAAGTTTGGGAACCTCTGTTCTAGAGCATGCCGTATAATTGTTGCACATGAATAATCATTACTCAATGGTCCGATCGTTTTATTTCAAGTGTCGGAAGTGTGCACTTAACCTTATGTCTTCTGTTCATCTTTTTTGGTATTTGGTAGCTAGGAGTGTTTCGATCAATGCAGCGGTAGTTATTAATTACTAAATAATCTGATTTTTCTTCTACAAACTTCATGTCCATTTAATAAGTGTTACTGTGTTTCCCATCTTATTGGTTGAGGGGTTAGTGACCATATAGGTGCAAACATTTTTGTAATGAACATTAATGGCTGTATTTCTGGGTGTGAGTGTGATTTAAATTAATAAAATCTTAATTAAAAATTTGTGTAAGTTATCATACAGTAACTGCTTAGTAATACCTCTAACAGCCGAAGGTTGCCAAGATGATGCAGCTAATAACGCCCACCTCCGTATGAAGCAATACCAACTCTTTTTCGTGACTCAATGAATATTTTTCATTCCGAATTTAAATAAATTCCGCGATATTTTTTTTAATATTCATGTAAATGTTTTATATATTATAATTGGTATTATATATTACAGTTTGTATTATATATTAGGTATAATTTGTATTATATATTAAAATTTGTATTACATATTATAATTTGTGTATTATAATGTGTATAATTTGCTTGTTTTTGGTTTTGTATTTTTGTTAAATAGGAGAGCAAACATGCACAAAGATTTCCTAACGATACCTACACACACCAAAGATAGCGTTGCCAACGTAAGAATAAGACTAAGAAAAGACTAGCCTTTTGCGTAATTTTATATTATTTTAATAAGCAAGTATGAATGTAGATATTTTCTTTTATGTTAACTGAGTCCTAAAAGAATGAAGTTTTTAATGCGACTCTATTTTTTGTGTTTGTGACACGATTACTCGGCCACTAGATAGATAAACGATTTTGTTCTTTTTTTAGAAATGTAGAATATAATGCCGAAGTGGTTAAATATTTATTTTTATCACGAATCGTATTCCGACTAGTCGTTTTGTGAGTTAATAACACAAAAACTACTAATAGGATGTTGATAAAATTTATGTGGGACCATTTCGGAATAATTTGCTATGTTTTAAAAAGCTCGATGTTAGATGTGGTCCCTATAAAATAGCCGATATCGGTTTTTTAATTTATCAGCGCTTAATTATTTGTATGTTTTATGATATTGGAAGGCAAACAAGCAGACGGATTTCCTGATGGTAAGAAATTCCGCCTAAAGACACCAAAGGTGTTAATGGTGAGTTGCTAAACTTACGCCGGGATGTTAGGCTTCCAGCAAAAGTAAGTTTACCGGCTAACTTACCCTTCGAACCGGAACACGCCAACGACTAACGGGTGGCAGGAATACGTAAGGCGGTGGTACCAATCCGGTCGAGTCGCTGCGAGACTCTACCATCTAGTCAGATATCACGGTGCTGCAAAGGAGTCCGGACCAACACGAGGAAAATTTATTTGTTTATTTGCTTGTAGTTGTTTTCATGTTGCTTTTGCTACAAAAATACTAACTAAAGAGACAAGCGTGATCAAAAAGTCATTAAAAGTTCTGCTATTCATCGATAGATGGCAAAACTAAAAAGTATCACCGCTGTGCCGGTCGGAGTGGGGGGTGTTAGGCTATTTTCGTTACGGAATTTCCGTATTCGGTCTCCACGCTCAAGGCCTGCGATAGAAGCTATGCAATAGTTTAAAAAAATAGAAGTAAAACTGTCATCATATCTATATGTCTATGGTTTCAAACTTATTAAGTAATAATATTTTGAATCTAATAAAACTTATTAATAAAAGTTGTTGAATCTAACAACTGTTAGTGCTAATAAAAATAAAAGCACTAGACTAATGAACTTAGTAAATCTCTGGCATTAGTAGAAGCATTAGTAAGTTTCATGTTATCAATTAATCACAATTTAAAGTGGTTTCTACACCCGATATTTCAGATGCTCAAAAGCTACCGGGCCTGGCGAAAACACCAGGTCGATTAATTCCTATTTGTTTCTTTGTTTGTGAATTATTAGTTACGCATTTTCTTTGTTTGTGAATTATCAATTTTTTTCAATAGGTCGGCGAACCTAAAAGAAATTGCTGAACCATATTTAAGAACCAGAACATGTATCTAATCTTAAAAGGACTTTAAGTGCATTCGTTGTTTTTTTAATCTTATCAAATGTGTATAAATAAACTAACGGAAGCGGGAGTGATAAAATGTATCTGTAAGTAACAACGGGCGATTATACAACACGTAGCTAGTTTAAAAATCTATCTTATATATTATATGAATTCCCATTTCGCGTGGTCATGGTATCACGCCTGAACGGATGTACCGATTTTGCTAATTATTTTTTTGTTGTGTTACCTATTTGCTGTCGGGAAAAGGTTCTTGTTAAAAGAAAAAACTGGGAAATTGCAGGGAAATTGGGAATCGCTAATCAACACTTAAGCTGTTGATGTCAAGCGATACGAAGTACGAATGAAGCTGATGTGGTTGAAATGGTTCTTAGCTATCTATATTCGTGGCGTTCCTAGGTTAGGTTTAAAAATGATTTAAACTGTCAAGTATAAAGGAGCGTAGAAGTGGCCTTTATAGTCGGGGGTTATTGATTTTTTTTAATTTTAAGGTTATTACCAAGTTTAGATAGCAAAGCATTATAAAACATCCACTTATTAGGCATATGATTGAGTTGCAAAGGTTATTACCCTTATTAAACATAAAAGTGAATGAAAAGTAGTTGTTCATTGGCGAAGGCACGCACAAACACAAAAATAAATTAGTAGGGGCCACATTAAGCTATGATATTATCGGATATTTCACTATGTTCTGAAACAGCGAACCAGCTGTTGACTCTCCTGATGTAAAAATATAAAGTAAACAAAATTTTAAAACATTAACAGGTTAACAAAATTTTTTTTAATTAACTCAACTAAAATATCAAACTAATGAACAGTTCCTTTATTCAAAAAACGAGTCATTTTAATTACGGATGGTCATATTTTGTACGATTAGTAAGGTGCTAACAACGGTTGCTCGTTTTCGACTGTTAACCTGAATAGTTTTTGAAAATATGAATAATGTTCCGTTGCTTTTGAGCCAACTAAGAATAGTTGAGCTTACAGATTACGATTCGTTGATTATAGGAACCAAGCATAATTGAATTAGACGAAAATGAAATGAAAATATAAATAGAATATGATGGATGCCAATGTCACTTTGTGTATACTGATTGATCTGCTGAATGTTTTTCAAACTGTTAAATTTGTTTGTTTTGTTAGTTTAGGTCAATTATTTTAGCATCCCATTTTATACCTAGTAAAATATTACAAGTTCACGCAACATACGTACCTAATGACTCAGCTATAATATTGAATTTCTACATTTTTTTAATATTAAATTCGAATGTTCGTCAACTGACAGTTAAATAAAAATTATATCAAAGAATCAGCTACTAATCTATAAATATGAAAGAAAGTCATGTTAGTTACACTATTCATCACTTAAGAGCGGCTGAACCGATTAGGTTAAAAATTAATTGGGGATGGGGATAGCTTAAAACCTGGAGACAGACATAGGATACCCTTTATCCCGATCGAATCGAAACTAGGAATAACAACATTTTTATTTATAGAAACTGAACGGGTGAAACGAAGTTCGCAGGAATAGCTAGTTTAACATACATAATAATAAAGTAAACTCGAATAACATTAAAGTTCTTACAAATATTTATCCTTGTTACAACATAAAGAAAATAATATTTTGAAACATATGCCTGATGAAGTTTCGTAATACAGAATAGTTTGGACCCATTTAGTTCATTAACATCAATTTACGCTCCTCAGGAACCACAACAAGTTAATTTAGTATCGACAATGATATTGACTCGTTTCGACCATTTATACTATTTATCTACTAAGACAGAATTTCTATTTCACTTGGTTATCGCATCACGCTTGAACGGATGGACCAATTTTGCTTATTCTTTTTGTGTTGTGTTTGTTATTGTCAGAAGAAGGTTATGATGAGAAAAACAGGTTAAATTGCAGGGGAAATGGGTGTACCAATACAACCTGTTAGTAGGTGATAATGTCATATGATACGAAGTTCGCCAGATCGGCTAGTAGGTAACATAATAAGCTAAAAAGTTGACGTCTGAGGCAGCTATGTAAGACAAATTTCTGTCACAAGAGGACGCGAAACATAGATTAAAATGAAGGAAGAGAGTTAGGAATCCGTAAGGTTTTAAAAGGGATGAAGAATAATAATTAGCTAAAATCAACTCCACGACTGTATTGCGAACTCGTGATAAGTAAGGAACCCCCTCGGAATCATGGCCTATCTTTTAAAAAAAAGAGTCATCAAAATCAGTTTGCTATTAGCCGAGTAATCAAGTAACAAATACACATAGAAAATCAGTCGAATTGAGAACTTCTTTTTTGAGTCGTGAGTCGTGAGTGAGCTGAAAAGTAGATCTATCAATGATATACTGATTTACGTATGACCCTGATATTAATAATTATTACGACTTAAGACTATTTTTTAATATTTAAGCCCTTCCCAACTCGGGCTCTATCAATGATATATTGTTTTACATATGACCCAGATATTAATGATTATGATGACTTATGATTAATTATTTTTAATAATTTAAGTCCCTCCGAACTCGGGCTTTATCAATGGTATACTGATTTACGTATGACCCTGACATGTCATATGATTATGACATTGATATAAATTTTATATCAATGGATTATGACGATTTGTTTTGAGTAAGTCATGCCCGAGTTGGAGAATTGGGTAATAACTTGATTAACCATAATTAAACTTGACTAATGACAGATATTAAAATGCGCGCATGCCAAAAACTAAAAAAAATTTCATTCACTTTGTAACGTATTATTGAATGTCGTTACCACTGACACCGATAGATAAGATTTAAACATTAGCTCCAATTTATTGCTGACATGTTATGATAATTATGCCTGAAACCTTTACTTGAGGTTACTTAAATGGATAAAAATAAATTATTACAAGGTTACCTGTAATGTAGAATTAAGTTCCTCCTTAAGAATGCATGTTTGACCTAAATATTTCTTTTTTTCTTAAGGTTTTGGCCTTCCCGTTAGTATTTTGCCATTAGTCAAGTAGAAATTTGCATCAAATTATAGATAAATTTTATTCAATTATAATTAATCATCAATCATAAGTCGTCAGTAAGTCATGTCAGGGTCTTGGGTAAAGCGGTAGCCTCATTACTCAAATTGTATAACATGCCACCAAAATTAACTAATTTCTCTCAATATTCAATTCAATACGAAATTCAATAATTATGAAAAAAATACGACCATCTTCGTTCACGATGGCGCCAAAACCCGACGTAAAGATTTAGCAACTAACATTGTCACTCCTAGCGAATAATTAAGTGAGCATAACTGCAAAAAAAAACGACTTCAACTATTTTGTTGAGTACCACGTTATGATTTGATATTATTTTTTTGAAAGATAGTAAATGTTTCCGAAATGATCCCACGTAAGTCTTATCAACACCCTACTAATGGTTCTTGCACTGTTAAGAACAATTTAAAAAACACTAACTACCTATATCGTGATAAAACTATTACGGGAACACTTCGGAATCATGACATGAACAAGAACCGCTAAAATTGGTTATCGACTATTATAAACATTCAAGGTACTTGCAAAGGTAGGTAAAAAATACTAGTGACCGACTGAAAGTTTCAGTTTCAGCTACAAAATCTAGTTTCGGCGTTAATTTCGGTTTCGGTCAAAAAATGAATAAAAGTTGTTCGGCAAACTTTGCCTGAAACTGAAACTCGCTTGAGTACCTTTGTACTTTAATTATTGTCTTTATTTCGTTTAACACTATTAGTTGCCTATGTAACTGACTGTATGTCGGTATGACTATGAGATAAAATATTTTTAAAAGTTCACTAGATTTCAGTATTAACATAAAATGTTAACATGTTTGTAAGTTTCGGTTGAAACAGAGCATGGCACAAAGTTCGGTTTCGGTATCGGTTAAAAAACCAGTTTCACAACCACTACCATAGACACTAAAATTGCTAGAATGTGTGCCGATCTGAAGCAGCGAAAAGCAAATTAAAAAAAAAAAACAAATAAAACGTCTAAATAAATACCTTTAAACTCGTCGACCTCAAAAAATCAAGAAACCTTGAACTATGTATCACAAACAAACGGCGTAACAAACATTCGCGGCATTTGACTCATTTCCTATTCGAATAGTCAACGAATATAATGAATACATTACAGCTATGATTTCATCCTTGTTATCAGTATGATGTTATTGAGGGTATTTGTCTTTCTGGGCTTTTTGCGTAGGTGACGGTGTTTATTGGTTACTCATGTGATAAATAAAACGATTATTAATGTTTGTTCTTAACAAGCTTTAGCTCGCGGCTTGGCCATCAATTTTAATTTTAGCATTTTTTTGTTTTTGACATAGGGAAGTTCTCCGGTCCGGCTCTCGGTTCCGGTTCGGGAAGGAGTCCGTGTTGGTCCGGGCTCCTTTGCGGTATAGACCATTTGCCTTCCTGCCAGGCAGCTTGTAAAAGGCGAGCATAGGCTTATCGTCACCAAAAACGTGAAATCTGACTTAGAAGTGGTAAAGTTATGCTGCGACTGGCCCGGTTTGGTACCTCCGCTTTATTCATCCCTGCCACCATAATCATCGCCATAATCAACAGCAAGCGCTGACGTATCCTTCGAATAATACGGGACTTAGTGTCTTCGGCGGGCTTAGATGCTCTGATTGCGCCTCTGTCTACCTCTTCGGGGATATGAGCGTGAAGATTCTTAGTATATTATAAAATTAAATTACTTTTGTTCACAACTTTAATGAACTTGAATCCTCATTAGCTTAAATGGTTAGAGCATTCGTCGGCTTGAAACGAAATGTAACAGGTTCAAATCCTGTCTCGGGCGAATTTTTTTCTTTCTATAAAATTTATAGAAACTTTAATAAAGTTACTTGTGAAGATAGTTTTTTAATATTAATGAAATATATTTATTATGAAAAAATATTAACGTGTTATGTTTAATATAGATAGGGCCCGTGAATTTTAATTTTGAAATGGTACACCTGACTAATGGCTCATTATAATGTGGACCGCGCTCAACTTCACCCTAAACAAACATATTATTAACTTTATTAGGTAAACCATTACCTGCCATTTAGCCATTTGTTTATCCATGACAAAATTAGGAACAATTAGCCTACGCTTTTGTGTACTCCATAGCGGCCGGTTGACATTTACATTATTGACCTCAATAAGCTAGTTTTGATCAGTCTTGACTATTTTTTAACCCCTGGCAGAATAGAGGGCTGTTATAATTTTGAAGATCTCTCTCTCTCTCTCTCTCTCTCTCTCTCTCTCTCTCTCT